>VDFB02159762.1:0-26940 GCA_007258455.2 Sequoia sempervirens
CTCTTAAAAGCTTATAATATTTTAAAGAAACATTATGACTGTTGAATCCAATGCAACAAAAATAAATTGCTAGTAAGTTTTTTTTTTCAACATTGTGGACTCTTAAAAGCTTATAATATTTTAAAGAAACATTATGACTACTGAATGCAATGCAACAAAAATAAATTACAAGCATTTGTAATTATTAGAGATAATTGATATAAATTCATTATTGGTTTACATCTATTTTAAAAAAAAAATGCACTTCTACACTAACCTCTAAAGCTATTATTAGAGATAATTGATATTAATTCATTATTGGTTTTTCCTTTATTTTTAGGAATGCTTACTATTAAAGACACCTGGTATTAATTCATTATTGGTTTTTTTCTTATCTTTAATTGATATTAATTCATTATTTCTTTTTCTCTTATCTTTACATGTAATTAGGGCTAAAATATTAAGGTTGATGTAATAAAACATATAAATCAAACCCTAATAAATAATGAAGTACAAATGAGCATAAAGACATAAAGCATAAAACAATATTACCAAATTTTGATGCCACCATTGATTCACCTCCATTGCACTTCTCCATTTTGCTTGAATATGATAACTACCCTCAAATTTGAGTGTGCAATGATAAGTCTATGAGTAGCAAAATATTAAAGATTGTTGTCTCACACTAGCAACATGTACTTGCATAATATGTGTAGATCATGAAAATGACAAGGGTAAGGTCTTTTACAGAAAAAACAAATTTGAATGAATGGTTGAGATTGGATGCCAATAAGATGTCTTAATCAATGGCCAAGATTGAAAGTTGTAGTATGAAATAGGGTTAGGGAAAAATTAGGGCAATGATAAGGATTAATGGCCAAGATTGAATTAAGATAATTCAATCAAGGGCCAAGATTAAATGAGATGTCCACAGATAAGATGTGATGTGGAAGATAAGATTGCCACAGATAAAGAGGTGATAGGAGGAATTAAATAATAAAGATTATTTAATTTAGGTGGCCAATGAATAATTAAATAATTAAAATAATTATTTAATTATAGAGGAATGTGACAAAGGAGGAATCATTTTGAATTAAATTCAAGATAGTGGACCAAATTAAGTAAATAAAATTTATTTAATTTAGGAGAGAAAAGGCTAATGAATAATTAAATAATTAAAATAATTATTTAATTATAGAGGAATGTGACAAAGGAGGAATCATTTTGAATTAAATTCAAGATAGTGGACCAAATTAAGTAAATAAAATTTATTTAACTTAGGAGAGAAAAGGCTAATGCATAATTAAATAATTAAAATAATTATTTAATTATAGTGGAAAATGGACAAAAATTAAATAAATAAGAATTTATTTAATTTTAGAAAAAACAGGACTTAATATAGAAATGAATTAATGAAATAATTAAAAAATAATTAATTAATAAAAGACATATGACATTAGAAAATAATTAAATAATTAAATAATTAAAATTATTTAATTATGAAGAATGAAAGGGGAAATAATGGAGAAAGTAAGAGTTGCAGGCTTTAGGACAATTTTTAGTGTCTACATTTTATTGTTGTTTGAAACAATACAATTTATCATGTCGTGTCAAAGAAATTCAGTTAGATCATGCCCCAGTGTAAAGACGATGAAGAAGGATGACAAGGAGAGTTGTGGCATGCCCCCTCAAGAGGACATGTGGGTTCAAAGAACAGGAGTTTTCTCTCGAAATGGATAAGAGGAAAATAGATAAGTGGCATAGAAGAAATGTTAGCATGGAGGATATGGATGTTAGTGGAGACAACTTTAAAGATGCATATTTTTTTAGACAAGACTCTACACTAATCATCATTGGGTGGTAGAATGACATAAATGGACAACAAACACCATGGTATGACATAGACCAAGGTGTGCAAGGTCATCCACTCACAAAACAAATGTTTGCAGACAATGAATGTCCTAACTCATACTAAGGGCCAAGTTGCTCCAGTATTTTTGCCAAGACAATTTGTAGACAATTGTCAAAGCAAAACAAAATAGGTAATGGGATGTCATCACACCTTTAAATCCTTCATGGGACATACTTGAGGTAGCTAGTAACATGACCAAGAAACAAAATAAACTAGCAAAAAATAGACAAAATAGACCAGAAAAATCAATAATCATTCAATGTGTTTTCCAATATTTGCTTGTCGAAGATTGTTTGCATGATGGTTTGACAGTGTGATAGTTTGACAATTTTGATAGTTTTGATGGTGTCTATCATTAGGAAGGACACATCCTAAAAAGGAAAATGACATTTTGATGAGGTTCAAGTCCAAGAAGGAAAATGACATTAGGAAGGACACATCCTAAAAAGGAAAATGACATCTTGGAGAGGACCAAAGAATGATGAGATTGACATTGTTTTGATAATTTGACTAATTTTTACTGTATGACTAATTGGACTATGTTGTCTGAGTTTAACTTAATGACTAATTGGACTATAATGTCTGTTGGTTCACGATTTGAATGTGAACATTTTTTTGACTATCTTGTGTTTGAGTGTGACTATGTATGACGAAAGTTGACTTTGTGCGAGGAGATTGACAATGTTTGACTTATTTGACCGATGTGACATAATGTTTGACGAGATGAACATTATCTAACTTATTTGACTAATGTGACTATGTTTGCCTTATTTGATTTGTGTGATGAATGTCGACTCATGATTTTGGGATTTTTAAGAGTTATTTGGATGTTTCTTGTATTCTACAGATATTTGGATTTTTTTTTTAATTTTTGACATTTATGATTTCTTTTTTATTTTTGACATTTTATGATTTTTTTGGCTTTTTGACATTTTATGATTTTTTTTGGCTTTTTGACATTTTATGGTTTTTTTTCGCTTTTTGACATTTTATGGTTGTTTTGGCTCTTTGACATTTTATGTATATGAATTATGTCGAGGACAAACGTGATTTTTCCCCTAGTCAAGTTGAATACCAATTGAAAGGTAAT
This sequence comes from Sequoia sempervirens, assembly GCA_007258455.2. NCBI lineage: Eukaryota > Viridiplantae > Streptophyta > Pinopsida > Cupressales > Cupressaceae > Sequoia > Sequoia sempervirens. The sequence continues at coordinate 2,982 of VDFB02159762.1, forward strand.
GATGATGATGACATTGTTTGGCATGGGAGGTTTTATTTGGAATGACATCTTTTCAAAACTAAATGACATGATGGAGTATCCTAAGACCATTTAACAAGGGAAAACCAAGATAGGTGATAGACATGAAAGGATGGTAGGTGGACTTTGATAAAAGATAGGGGACATGAGAATGGAGGAATCGTCATATGTCTTCTATTATTTAAATAATTTTTAATTATTTAATTAATTCATTTCTATATTTATTTCTTCGTAATTAATTAAATAATTTTATTTATTTAATTACATCACTAATTATTTCAGCATGTATGTGAAATGGTACTCCCCAAACAGGTCCTTTCATAAATGGAGAAATTGTTAAAGCAATTTTAATTGACTCAAAAGATTTTTGACAAGCATTTGTCCATATAAACTCATCTTTTTTTACCAATGTATTTAACAAAGGTCAAACAATTTTACTAAACCCTTCAATAAAACTTTTGTAATATCCCACATGCCCAAGGAAGCTACAAATGCCTGTTTGGTTTATAGGGATCTCAATGTTTTGAATAATTTCAACTTTCTTGGGGTCAACTTTTATTCTCTCTTTTGAGATGTGATGTCCCAGAATAATACCTTTCATCATTATAATTGAATTTTTTTCATGATTTAGGGGTAACCTTTGATGTTTACATCTTTGTAAAACCTTTTCTAAGTTTTGAAGTGGTTCCTCAAATGTTTTTACATGAACTATAAAGTCATCCATATAACCTTCAACACAAAAAGTGGTGAAATCTACAAAGATAGTAAGGACCATTCTTTGAAAAGTGGTTGGTGCTCATCAATTGATAAGTAGGAGGTATTTTTCCACAGCGAGTCAAATTATGATATTGCTATCAGGATTCAACCGTGTAGTTTCGAGTCAAACTCATTGACCCATGTTTCATGAGTAGTGGTTCAACAAGAACCCATCTCTCATGATGTCGAATGGTCCATAGCACTCCGGTAGCATCTAGGTGATGCTCCGCGAGGAAGTGAAACAATGAAGTGCGTCGAGTTTCACCCATCCGGTCTTGGCGGCTCAAAAGCGTGTAACGGGGAGTTTTCTCAAGGTTAAGCCAGCGAAGTTAATTACCATTGCAAAACCTTCAGCAAGTGTTGTATATGAACCATTCATAATGGGGCCCTTTAATCATCAATTGATAAGTAGAATTATTTTCCACGGTGAGTCAAATTATGATGTTGCTACCGAGGATTCAACCGTGTAGTTTCGAGTCAAACTCATTGACCCATGTTTCATGAGTAGTGGTTCAACAAGAACCCATCTCTCATGATATCGAATGGTCCACTTAGCACTCATTGCATCTAGGTGATGCTCACGGAGGTGAAGCACTGGTCCGTCCCGGGAGGTCACCCATCCCAGTATTGCTCTAGCTCAAGCGCGCTTAACCAGGGAGTTTTCTCCAAGGTTAAGCCCGCTTGAGTTGTTACCCCATTTGCAAAACCTCCAGCAAGTGTTGTGCCTTATGAACCATTCATAATAGAGCCCCTTTAGCTCATCAATTGATAAGTAGGAGGTATTTTTCCACAGCGAGTCAAATTATGATATTGCTATCAGGATTCAACCGTGTAGTTTCGAGTCAAACTCATTGACCCATGTTTCATGAGTAGTGGTTCAACAAGAACCCATCTCTCATGATATCGAATAGTCCACTTAGCACTCATTGCATCTATAGGTGATGCTCCGCGGAGGTGAAGCGGTCGTCAGGGAGGTCCGCCCATCCCGATCTTGCTCGGCTCAAGCGGCTAACGAGGAGTTTTCTCAATGTTAAGCCCGGCGAGTTATTCCATTGCAAAACCTTCAGCAAGTGTTGTGCCTTATGAACCATTAATAATAGAGCCCCTTTAGCTCATCAATTGATAAGTAGGAGGTATTTTTCCACAGCGTGTCAAATTATGATATTGCTATCAGGATTCAACCGTGTAGTTTCAGGTCAAACTCATTGACCCATGTTTCATGAGTAGTGGTTCAACAAGAACCCATCTCTCATGATATCGAATAGTCCACTTAGCACTCATTGCATCTAGGTGATGCTCACAGAGGTGAAGCGATTAGTCAGGAGGTCACCCATCGATCTTTGCTCGGCTCAAAGCGAAACTAACCGGGGAGTTTTCTCCAAAGGTTAAGCCTGCTTGAGTTGTTACCCTATTTGCAAAACCTTCAACAAGTGTTGTGCCTTATGAACCATTCATAATAGAGCCCCTTTAGCTCATCAATTGATAAGTAGGAGGTATTTTTCCACAGCGAGTCAAATTATGATATTGCTATCAGGATTCAACCCATACATTAATTCATTCAAATTATTTCCACAGCGAGCCAAATTATTTAATTAATTCATTTCTATATTTATTTCTTCGTAATTAATTAAATAATTTTATTTATTTAATTACGTCACTAATTATTTCATCATGTATGTGAAATGGTATTCCCCAAACAAGTCCTTTGATAATTGGAGAAATTGTTTAAGCAATTTTAATTGACTCAAAAGATTTTTGACAAGCATTTGCCCATATAAACTCATCTTTTTTTACCAATGTATTTAACAAAGGTCCAACAATTTTAATAAACCCTTCAATAAAATTTTTGTAATATCCGACATCCCCAAGGAAGCTACAAATGCCTATTTGGTTTATAGGGATCTCAATGTTTTGAATAATTTCAACTTTCTTGGGGTCAACTTTTATTCTCTCTTTTGAGATGTGATGTCCCAGAATAATACCTTTTGTCATTATAATTGAATTTTTTTCATGATTTAGGGGTAACCTTTGATGTTTACATCTTTGTAAAACCTTTTCTAAGTTTTGAAGTGGTTCCTCAAATGTTTTTACATGAACTATAAAGTCATCCATATAAACTTCAACACACGAAGTGGTGAAATCTACAAAGATAGTAAGGACCACTCTTTGAAAAGTGGTTGGTTGACGCTCATCAATTGATAAGTAGTAGGTATTTTTCCACAACGAGTCAAATTATGATACTGCTATCAGGATTCAACCGTCTAGTTTCGAGTCAAACTCATTGACCCATGTTTCATGAGTAGTGGTTCAACAAGAACCCATCTCTCATGATATCAAATGGTCCACTTAGCACTCATTGCATCTAGGTGAAGCTCACAGAGGTGAAGCACTGGTCCGTCCCGGGAGGTCACCCATCCCAGTATTGCTCCAGCTCAAGCGTGCTTAACCAGGGAGTTTTCTCCAAGGTTAAGCACGCTTGAGATGTTACCCCATTTGCAAAACCTTCAGCAAGTGTTTTGCGTTATGAACCATTCATAATAGAGCCCCTTTAGCTCATCAATTGATAAGTAGGAGGTATTTTTCTACAGCGAGTCAAATTATGATATTGCTATCAGGATTCAACCGTGTAATTTCGAGTCAAACTCATTGACCCATGTTTCATGAGTAGTGGTTCAACAAGAACCCATCTCTCATGATATCGAATGGTCCACTTAGCACTCATTGCATCTAGGTGATGCTCACATCGGTGAAGCACTGGTCCGTCCCGGGAGGTTACCCATCCCAGTACTGCTCCAGCTCAAGCACGCTTAACCAACGAGTTTTCTGCAAGGTTAAGCTCGCTTGAGTTGTTACGCCATTTGCAAAACCTTCAGTAAGTGTTGTGCCTTATGAACCATTCATAATAGAGCCCCTTTAGCTCATCAATTGATAAGTAGGAGGTATTTTTCCACAGCGAGTCAAATTATGATATTTCTATCAGGATTCAACCGTGTAGTTTCGAGTCAAACTCATTGACCCATGTTTCATGAGTAGTGGTTCAACAAGAACCCATATCTCATGATATCGAATGGTCCACTTAGCACTCATTGCATCTAGGTGATGCTCACAGAGGTGAAGCACTGGTCCGTCCTGGGAGGTCACCCATCCCAGTACTGCTCCAGCTCAAGCGCGCTTAACCAGGGTTTTTTCTTCAAAGTTAAGGCCGCTTGAGTTGTTACCCCATTTGCAAAACCTTCAGCGAGTGTTGTGCCTTATGAACCATTCATAATAGAGCCCCTTTAGCTCATCAATTGATAAGTAGGAGGTATTTTTCCACAGCGAATCAAATTATGATATTGCTATCGGGATTCAACCCATACATTAATTCATTCAAATTATTTCCACAGCGAGTCAAATTATTTAATTAATTCATTTCTATATTTATTTCTTTGTAATTAATTAAATAATTTTATTTATTTAATTACGTCACTAATTATTTCAGCATGTATGTGAAATGGTACTCCCCAAACAGGTCCTTTGATAATTGGAGAAATTGTTAAAGCAATTTTAATTGACTCAAAAGATTTTTGACAAGCATTTGTCCATATAAACTCATCTTTTTTTACCAATGTATTTAACAAAGGTCCAACAATTTTACTAAACCCTTCAATAAAACTATTGTAATATCTGACATGCCCAAGGAAGCTACAAATGCCTGTTTGGTTTATAGGGATCTCAATGTTTTGAATAATTTCAACTTTCTTGGGGTCAACTTTTATTCCCTCTTTTGAGATGTGATGTCCCAGAATAATACCTTTTGTCATTATAATTGAATTTTTTTCATGATTTGTAAAAGGGTAACCTTTGATATTTTACATCTTTGTAAAAACCTTTTCTAAGTTTTGAAGTGGTTCCTCAAATGTTTTACATGAACTATAAGGTCATCCATATAAACTTCAACTGCAGTGGTGAAATCTAAAGAGATAGTAAGGACCACTCTTTGAAAAGTGGTTGGTTGAAATCATCAATTGATAAGTGGGAATTATTTTCCGCAATGAGTCAAATTATATTGCTATATGGATTCAACCGTGTAGTTTAGGAGTCAAACTCATTGACCCATGTGTTTCATGGTAGTGGTTCAACAAGAACCCATCTCTCTCATGATGTGAATGAATCCCACTTAGCACTCATTGCATCTAGGTGATGCTCGAGGTGTAAGATCTCGAGGAGATGCCCACATCCGGAGTATTGCTCCAGCTCAAGGCGGCTTAACCCGGGAGTTTTCTCCAAGGTTAAGCCAGCAGTTGATACCAATTGCAAGGCAACCCGACCAAGTGTTGCCTTATGAACCATGCATAATGAACCCGACAGCTCATCAATTGATAAGTAGGAATTATTTTTCCTGAGTGGAGTCAAATTGACCATTGCTATCCAGGGAATTCAGAGTGTAGTTTGATTGAGCTCATTGACCCATGTTTCATGAGTAGTGGACAGCAGAACCCATCTCATGATATCGAATCAGTCCCTTAGCACTCATTGCATCTAGGTGATGCTCCATGAGGAGAATTGAAGCGAGGTCAGATCTGGAGTGCCATCCAGTCTTGCTCAACTCAAGCACTTAACGAGGAGTTTTCTCAATGTTAAGCCAGCAGGTTATTCAATTGCAGAAATCTTGACCAAGCGGTGGTGCCTTATAGACCATTCATAATAGAGCCCATTAGCTCATCAATTGATAAGTAGGAGGTATTTTCCTGCAGAGTCAAATTATGATATTGCTATCAGGATTCAACCATGTAGTTTCGAGTCAAACTCATTGACCCATGTTTCATGAGTAGTGGTTCAACAAGAACCCATCTCTCATGATATCGAATGGTCCACTTAGCATTCATTGCATCTAGGTGATACTCACAAAGGTGAAGCACTGGTTCGTCCCGGGAGGTCACCCATCCCAGTACTGCTCCAGCTCAAACGCGCTTAACCAGGGAGTTTTCTCCAAAGTTAAGCCCGCTTGAATTGTTACCCCATTTGCAAAACCTTCAACAAGTGTTGTGCCTTATGAACCATTCATAATAGAGCCCTTTAGCTCATCAATTGATAAGTAGGAGGTATTTTTCCACAGCGAGTCAAATTATGATATTGCTATCAGGATTCAACCCATACATTAATTCATTCAAATTATTTCCACAGCGAGTCAAATTATTTAATTAATTCATTTATATATTTATTTCTTCGTAATTAATTAAATAATTTTATTTATTTAATTACGTCACTAATTATTTCAGCATGTATGTGGAATGGTACTCCCCAAACAGGTCCTTTGATAATTGGAGAAATTGTTAAAGCATTTTTAATTGACTCAAAAGATTTTTGACAAGCATTTGTCCATATAAACTCATCTTTTTTTACCAATGTATTTAACAAAGGTCCAACAATTTTACTAAACCCTTCAATAAAACTTTTGTAATATCCGGCATGCCCAAGGAAGCTACAAATGCCTGTTTGGTTTATAGGGATCTCAATGTTTTGAATAATTTCAACTTTCTTGGGGTCAACTTTTATTCTCTCTTTTGAGATGTGATGTCCCAGAACAATACCTTTTTGTCATTATAATTGATTTTTTTTCATGATTTAGGGGTAACCTTTGATGTTTACATCTTTGTAAAACCTTTTCTAAGTTTTGAAGTGGTTCCTCAAATGTTTTTACATGAACTATAAAGCCATCCATATAAACTTCAACACACGAAGTGGTGAAATCTACAAAGATAGTAAGGACCACTCTTTGAAAAGTGGTTGGTTGGCGCTCATCAATTGATAAGTAGGAGGTATTTTTCCACAGCGAGTCAAATTATGATATTGCTATCAGGATTCAACCGTGTAGTTTCGAGTCAAACTCATTGACCCATGTTTCATGAGTAGTGGTTCAACAAGAACCCATATCTCATGATATCCAATGGTCCACTTAGCACTCATTGCATCTAGGTGATGCTCACAGAGGTGAAGCACTGGTCCGTCCCGGGAGGTCACCCATCCCAGTACTGCTCCAGCTCAACCGAGCTTAACCAGGGAGTTTTCTCCAAGGTTAAGCCTGCTTGAGTTGTTACCCCTTTTGCAAAACCTTCAGCAAGTGTTGTGCCTTATGAACCATTCATAATAGAGCCCCTTTAGCTCATCAATTGATAAGTAGGAGGTATTTTTCCACAACGAGTCAAATTATGATATTGCTATCAGGATTCAACCCATACATTAATTCATTCAAATTATTTCCACAGCGAGTCAAATTATTTAATTAATTCATTTCTATATTTATTTCTTCGTAATTAATTAAATAGTTTTATTTATTTAATTACGTCACTAATTATTTCAGCATGTATGTGAAATGGTACTCCCCAAACAGGTCCTTTGATAATTGGAGAAATTGTAAAGCAATTTTAATTGACTCAAAATATTTTTGACAAGCATTTGTCCATATAAACTCATCTTTTTTTACCAATATATTTAACAAAGGTCCAACAATTTTACTAAACCCTTCAATAAAACTTTTGTAATATCCGACATGCCCAAGGAAGCTACAAATGCCTATTTGGTTTATACGGATCTCAATGTTTTGAATAATTTCAACTTTCTTGGGGTCAACTTTTATTCCCTCTTTTGAGATGTGATGTCCCAGAATAATACCTTTTGTCATTATAATTGAATTTTTTTCATGATTTTGGGGTAACCTTTGATGTTCACATCTTTGTAAAACCTTTTCTAGGTTTTGAAGTGGTTCCTCAAATGTTTTTACATGAACTATAAAGTCATCCATATAAACTTCAACACACAAAGTGGTGAAATCTACAAAGATAGTAAGGACCACTCTTTGAAAAGTGGTTGGTTGGCACTCATCAATTGATAAGTAGGAGGTATTTTTCCACAGCGAGTCAAATTATGATATTGCTATCAGGATTCAACCGTGTAGTTTCGAGTCAAACTCATTGACCCATGTTTCATTAGTAGTGGTTCAACAAGAACCCATCTCTCATGATATAGAATGGTCCACTTAGCACTCATTGCATCTAGGTGATGCTCACAGAGGTGAAGCACTGGTCCGTCCTGGGAGGTCACCCATCCCAGTACTGCTCTAGCTCAAGCGCGCTTAACCAGGGAGTTTCTCCAAGGTTAAGCCCGCTTGAGTTGTTACCCCATTTGCAAAACCTTCAACAAGTGTTGTGCCTTATGAACCATTCATAATAGACCCCTTTAGCTCATCAATTGATAAGTAGGAGGTATTTTTCTACAGCGAGTCAAATTATGATATTGCTATCAGGATTCAACCGTGTAGTTTCAAGTCAAACTCATTGACCCATGTTTCATGAGTAGTGGTTCAACAAGAACCCATCTCTCATGATATCGAAATGTCCACTTAGCACTCATTGCATCTAGGTGATGCTCACAGAGGTGAAGCACTGGTCCGTCCTGGGAGGTCACCCATCCCAGTACTGCTCCAGCTGAACCGCGCTTAACCAGGGAGTTTTCTCCAAGGTTAAGCATGCTTGAGTTGTTACCCCATTTGAAAAACCTTCAGCAAGTGTTGTGCCTTATGAACCATTCATAATAGAGCCCCTTTAACTCATCAATTGATAAGTAGGAGGTATTTTTCCACAGCGAGTCAAATTATGATATTGCTATCAGGATTCAGCCGTGTAGTTTGAGTCAAACTCATTGACCCATGTTTCATGAGTAGTGGTTCAACAAGAACCCATCTCTCATGATATCGAATGGTCCACTTAGCACTCATTGCATCTAGGTGATGCTCACAGAGGTGAAGCACTGGTCCGTCCCGGGAGGTCACCAATCCCAGTCTGCTCCGGCTCAAGCGGCGCTTAACTAGGGAGTTTTCTCCAAGGTTAAGCGATTGAGTTGTTATCCCATTGCAAAACCTTCAACAAGTGTTGTGCCTTATGAACCATTCATAATAGAGCCCCTTTAGCTCATCAATTGATAAGTAGGAGGTATTTTTCCACAGTGTGTCAAATTATGATATTGCTATGAGGATTCAACCGTGTAGTTTCGAGTCAAACTCATTGACCCATGTTTCATGAGTAGTGGTTCAAAAAGAACCAATCTCTCATGATATCAAATGGTCCACTTAGCACTCATTGCATCTAGGTGATGCTCACAGAGGTGAAGCACTGGTCGAATCACGCGGAGGTCACCCATCCGATCTTGTTCCAGCTCGGCGCACTTAACCTTGGAGTTTTCTGCAAGGTTAAGCCTGTTGAGTTGTTACCCCATTTGTAAAACCTTCATCAAGTGTTGTGCCTTATGAACCATTCATAATAGAGCCCCTTTAGCTCATCAATTGATAAGTAGGAGGTATTTTTCCACAGCGGTCAATTTATGATATTGTTATCAGGATTCAACCGTGTAGTTTCGAGTCAAACTCATTGACCCATGTTTCATGAGTAGTGGTTCAACAAGAACCCATCTCTCATGATATCCAATGGTCCACTTAGCACTCATTGCATCTAGGTGATGCTCACAGAGGTGAAGCATCGTCCGGAGGTCACCCATCCATCTTGCTCAGCTCAAGCTTAACGGAGAGTTTCTCCAAGGTTACGCCCGCTTGAGTTGTTACCCCATTTGCAAAACCTTCAGCAAGTGTTGTGCCTTATGAACCATTATAATAGAGCCCCATTTGCTCATCAATTGATAAGTAGGAGGTATTTTTCCACAGTGAGTCAAATTATGATATTGCTATCATGATTCACCTAGATGCAATGAGTGCTAAGTGGACCATTCGATATCATGAGAGATGGGTTCTTGTTGAACCACTACTCATGAAACATGGGTCAATTAGTTTGACTCGAAACTACACGGTTGAATCCTGATAGCAGTATCATAATTTGACTCACTGTGGAAAAATACCTCCTACTTATCAATTGATGAGCGCCAACCACTTTTCAAAGAGTGGTCCTTACTATCTTTGTATATTTCACCACTTCGTGTGTTGAAGTTTATATGGATGACTTTATAGTTCATGTAAAAACATTTGAGGAACCACTTCAAAACTTAGAAAAGGTTTTACAAAGATGTAAACATCAAAGGTTACCCCTAAATCATGAAAAAAATTCAATTATAATGACAAAAGGTATTATTCTGGGACATCACATCTGAAAAGAGGGAATAAAAGTTGACCCCAAGAAAGTTGAAATTATTCAAAACATTGAGATCCCTATATACCAAATAGGAATTTGTAGCTTCCTTGGGCATGTCGGATATTACAAAAGTTTTATTGAAGGGTTTAGTAAAATTGTTTGACCTTTGTTAAATACATTGGTAAAAAAAGATGAGTATATATGGACAAATGCTTGTCAAAAATCTTTTGAGTCAATTAAAATTGCTTTAACAATTTCTCCAATTATCAAAGGACCTGCTCCAGCTCAAGCACTGGTTTTTTTCTTCTTTTTGACATTTTATGGTTTTTTTTTAGGGAGTTTTCTCCAAGGTTAAGCCCGCTTGAGTTGTTACCCCATTTGCAAAACCTTCAGCAAGTGTTGTGCCTTATGAACCATTCATAATAGAGCCCCTTTAGCTCATGTATGAAACATGGGTCAATGAGTTTGACTCAAAACTACACGGTTGAATCTTGATAGCAATATCATAAAGTGGTTGGCGCATTACATAGTCCAAATGGTAAAATTGTATAAGCATATGTACCCCAAGGATAGGTAAAAGTAGTTTTATCTTGATCTTCAAGAGCTACTTGGATCTGATTGTATCCACTAAAGCCATCAAGAAAAGAGAAATAATTTTTGCCTGCTAGGTTATCAAGTACTTGATCAATGAATGGAAATGAAAAATGATCTTTCTTTGTGGCCTTATTCAATTCTCTATTATCCACGCACACACATTGACGAGGGAGCAAACCTAAGACACATAAAATGATGCAAACAACTAGAGAAATTTTATTATTATTCAGAATGGAAATTCTTACATGCAGAGGATCTCAAATCTTCAAGCTCTGCAATACATGCAAACTACAAATTTTTTAGAAAACTACAAAATTTTCCCCTTTCCCAGCATGCAAACTCTTTTCCCCTAAAAATCCATCAAAAATTAGAAAACCCCCATAAATATATCCTTTTCCATTTTGGAGCCAAACAAAATTTGAATTATGAGTTTTGGCAGTTTGGCACCAAAATTTACAATTTGAAATTCAAAAATTGAGTCTTAATTTGAAAATTGGCAATTTTCCAAAAATCGGCCAACTTCCTGAAGCCATAACTTTTGTGTTGGTTCTCAGTTGTGATCATATCGTTTGTCCTTGATGTCAAAATCCCTTTCAATTAATTCTACTTGTTGACAGTTTTAGATTGGTTTCTCATGCTTTATCTTTGGTCCTGATCAGTTTGAGCTTTGTGTAGTCTCTGGTTATCTTATTTGTACATTGTCTCGGTGACAGAAAAAGAACATTTCGGCGTGAAAATGCTAGGGTCTCCCTAATCCATTTTTTTTGATAAATGTTTGTGTTGCCTATTGGCAAGCCATTTCTGATGTCATTTCGATTGGATTTTTTCATTCAGGCAGCTTTCGACATGTGTTACACCGTGGGTATGTGGTCACAACGATAGTGGTATGTCACACCGACTGCCATTGAAAAATTGTATATTGGCATGAGTTTAAGGCTTCGATGAAGGGTCATAGCGAGATTGTTATGTCTCACCAACTAATACATGTGGTGGTTCATCGGCGTAAGAAATCCCTATCGGCATGCTGTTTAATCGAGCACTTTGTGTTTTGGCGACCGGCATAAGAAGGATCATAACGGCAGGAGTTTTGATATCGGGGTATTGTCTCATCGAACTTGAAATGTCACCCCAACTAGTGCATATGGAGGTTCATGGGCAGAGCTGGGCAGTATTGGTATAGGTCTTGGTGAAGTGGTTTTGTCTCACCAACATCACATCTGGGGTTTCACTTTGGCCAAACTTAATGTATTTGGTATATAGTCTCACCAAAAAAATTTTGTCTCACCGACCGATGCACTGAATGTCTTATCGGCATAAGGTTACTACTTTGATGAAATGTCATGGCAATCTCATAGTGTCTTATCGACTTGTGCTCAAAGATTCACTTCGGCTAGACATTTTTCTTTCAGTATGTAATCATAACGAATGTGCAATGTCACATCAATCGTCAACTTAAAGATATTCATCTCGGTAAGAGTTAGGGTCTTCGGCATAGGTATTGAATTGTCATGGCGACATGTTTGATCACAAGGGCTTTCGAAAAAACAAAGACTTGTCTACAAGATGTCTCTTTGATATCAAAAGGCTATAGCAATAGTGAATGAAACAAAAGGGACTTCGGTGAAACTTAATGTGGTCTACGAGAGATCTTCCCGACTTCACTAGGTCATAGCGAAAAATAAAGAAGGTTACATGGCTCTCAACATGACATAATGTTTTCATTATGACTTCTCACTGATTCTGTTGGGTCATGCCGAAAGCGATTACTAAGGGGAATGTCTGGCAATTTAATTTCCTTCGGCAGGACGATCTAGATGTCTCAGCGAATAGGTGTGATTTCGGGGTGTTTCAATAAAACAAAAGGTATTCTATATAAGGTCTCCCTGATTATGAATTGTTTCAGTGACACCTAATGAAAGAATGATTAGGGAAAATTTGTGATTATTCTTTTGGCTAGGTATGGAACCCTAGCCAGGCCGCCATCATGAGAATTTAATTTTTTATTGTTGCTAGTTGTAACAGCTTTATCAGTGGTATATGGAAGCTTTATTTGGTACGTTTATGGCTAGAAGTTCAACAGTGGTTGATGGAGCCATGAGAGTTGCAATTTTGAATGGTATTTTTTTTATGCATTTCATGCTGCGCATACTAATTTATATTTACCATTTCTTTAGAATTGCTCTCTGCATTTCGGTTACTAATGTGGTAAATGATGCTCTGACAGAGTATTGTTTTTCATGCTTTAGAAGTTATGTTTTACAGTGATGGGCAGTTGTGCTTTTTAAGTAGTGAAATGATCTCATGCATTTCAGATTTTTTGAGAATGACTCTTAGCTAGGTGAAATGACTCTTGTTTTGGAAATTTAATTTCACCTTGTCTAATAATCTTGCTAGGTACAAGATGAATATTTCTTTTAATATAAACAACTCTGTTAAGTTCTGTCAAAATCTTTTCAGGATGGTTGTTTAGCTGTTACTTTTGATGGTAGTTACTTATCTGGCATTTACATCACAAAGAGTTATCTTTTCACTATGATCCTTTGACCACAAATTTTTTTGAAGATTTGATACCTAAAAAGGTGTATAAATAGTAGTAGAAAACTTGTTTTAGTTCTATTGTTGTAATTATGAGATTATCATTCCTTGGCTGTATGAAAATGTATGGATAAACTCTGCAATAAATAACAAGATGCAGAGATATTGTAAATTTCTTCTCTATGTAATATTTTAAGGATCAATTATTGAATCCTTAGGGTATTCTATAGATGAGAAAACAAAGAGATATGTGCTTAACTAAAAATAGAGAAATCCTCTAAGTCAGTTTTATTGTTCAAGACATAATTGAGGGGTTGGTACTCCTTGAGGTGGGTGTCTCAAAATGAGGGGTTGATGCTCCTTGAGTTGGTGCTCAAAAATTAGCCTATAAGGAATTGTGAATAGTTGTTTAAAGGATTAAGCCTGGAAGGCATTTCGGGAGTGGTTTTTATACCCTAGGAGGTTTTTCCACTTGGAAAAATCTTATGTCTTTGTTCATATGTGTTTGCACTGCTTTACTGTGTTGTTGTTTCAGTTCACTGTTTGATTATTACTTTTCTCAATTTTGTTTATGAATGATTACATTCAACTCATGAATGCATTAATCAGAGTAATATTGAGATCAAATATGAGCTATGTTTTTGAATTTTTGAAAATTGATCAAATCAGTTAAGACACTGATTCACCCCCCCCTCTCAGTGTCATTTTAACTCCAACATTTTGATGCGAGACTCTATTTTTTAAATTGTTTGAACCATTGGAAAGGTCCTAGTAGTGTGAAGAATGCGTTAAGAACCCGCTCTGTCAATTCCAACATTTTTTGGGCCCGTATGGGACCATTTAGTGCCTCAAACTAGACACAAAAAGTTTTTCAAGGCAAAAAGAAAAAAATGGAACTTTAATAACTTTCAAACCATGAATGATCTTGACCTGATTATTTCACTAAAGTGCTTGTTTTTCCATCCTGAACCTTCCCTTAAATTTTTACCTCCTCACACCTTCAAATTCAAAACTGCTAAAAATAGTAGTTGAGCTAAAAAGGTAGAAAAGGAGTTCAGAAAGTTGGGAACTCTTATTTGATGGAAGAGGTATCCAGAAATGAAAAAACATCTACAAAAAGAAAACAAAAGGAAACATAAATGGTAATCATATTTTTGGGTGATGTAGGATTGCCCTTACACCACTAGATGCTCCTGCATCAGACACCTAGGGTAATTTGAGAAGTGACACCATCATGTCTTAGATGGTTGAGGAAAACCCAAATGGAAAGCCTCTTCCTTAGACAACCAAGATGAATCTTCAATAGGCCTTCCTCTCCACTTCACCAGATATTTTGCATACTTCCTGTTTCTAATTCTCCTTCCCACACGGCTATCTAGGATGGCTTTAATCTCCTTCTCTGAAGTAGGTTTTGGGATGCCACACTGTTTCATTGCTAGTATTTCCTTTGTGTCACCTTCATGATACTCTATCAAATCTAAAATGTTGAACATGGGGGAAATGTTGACTCCATCCAACAACTCTACCTCATATGCATTCCCTGAATCATGCATCTTCAATATCTTATAGGGACCGAACTTCTTCACCTTCAATTTGTTATAGGTTCCCACTAGAAACCTTTCTTTCCTCAAGTGGACCATCACTTCATCACCAATCTAAAACTCCTTATTCCTCCTCTTATGATTTGTCTTAGCCTTATACTACATATTCATCTTGTTAATACGTTCTCTTACCTTCTCATGTATATTTTTGATGTGTTCTACAAAGTCTTCGACTTCGACACTTGTCTTCTTCTCTTGGTCCATCTTCCTCAGTTCTGGAGCAGTCCTGAGACTGCCTCCATACACAATTTGGAATGGTGATCTTCTTGTGCTTTGGTTGATAGAATTGTTGTATGCAAGTTCTACCTAGGGTAAGATCAAGTCCCATCCCTTAGGTTTATCTCCTACCAAGCACCTTAGTAGGTTACCAAAACTTTTATTCACAACCTCAATCTATCCATTAGTTTGTGGATGGTGTGTAGAACTGAACTTCAACTTTGTCCTCAATTTCTTCTACAAGGTCCTCCAAAAGTACCCAACAAATTCGGTTTCACAATTTGAGACTATACTCCTTGGTAGACCATGTAGGCTCACCACCTCTTTAAAGAACAAGTCAGCAATGTGGACTACATCATGGGTCTTTTGGCATGGAATGAAATGTGCCATCTTCGAAAACCTGTCAACTACCATAAACACTAAATCATTCCCTCTTTGTGTCCTTGGAAAACCAAGAATAAAGTCCATACTTATATCCTTCCACGACCTCTTTGGTACAGGTAAGGGTTGATATGATGGTGCTAGTACTGCAGGTACTGCACATGGACCCGACTCTCTCAAATCAAACCCTTTCTCAACAACTCCTGAAATTGTCTTTTCAACTCCTCATTTTCTACAAGAGTCATTTTGTGAGCTACCTTATTTGGAAAGTTGGCTCTAAGGATCAAGTAAATCTAATGACTGAACTTCTTCACTGGTGGTAAGCCCTTAGGTACATTATCAAAAACAACATTCTAAAACTCACTCAATAATCCAGAAACTTCTACTGGCACATTCTCACTATCCTCCTTATCCATTCTAGGAATCAATGCATAACATATACGCTCATGCTCCATGCTTTCTAAAAATTTCCTTCCATCAACATAACAAACTCTAGCACAATTGCATACATTTTCTTTAGCCTCCTTCAGGGGTTTCAAGTTATGGCAGACTCCATCCCTCGTCGGGGAATAAGTGTTTGCATGGCCATCATGTATAGCTTTCCTGTCAAACTACCATGGCCTCCCCAACAACATGTGACATGCATCCATGGGTATTATATCATAAAGTACCTCATCATGAAAGCTCCCAATCTTGAACTTCGCTAGGCACTGGTCATTGACCAGAACTTTGTGGTCTTTCTTCAACTAGGCAATCCGATATGGATGTGGATGCCTTTTCCTCTTCAGCTTCAACTTCATACCCATCTCTTCTAACACCAAATTATTAGTGCTCCCACTATTAATAATGAAATCACAACATTTTCCTTCACATTTGCACCTTGTGCGAAACAGATTCTACCTCTGTTCTGGCTCCTTCTCTTCAGTCACAAGGGCTCTTCTAACCACTAGGGCTTATCCCCTTTCAGTATCATCTGAATGCTCAGATTGAGCTTCCTCATCTGTATGTGCAACCCTTCCATGACCTTCTGGCCTTTTGTCTATCCTTCCTTGGTGTTGTGTATATTCATAGGCTTGATGCCCTTCTTCACCACATTGGAAACAAGTGCCTCTAAAACCACGTCTTTCAGGCCCTTGCCTATATCTTCCTCATCCTCTACCTCTTTGATCACCATTGTTTTGATCATGAGGGAAATACAAGTTATCATTCTTCTAGCTTTGGCTGGTACCCACATCCCCATTTTTCTTGTCACCCTCATTTCGGCTTCCAAAAGATCTTCCACTACCCCTTCCGCTTTGACCTTCTCGTCCTTTTTTCTTGTTGTCAAATCTTTTGTTCAACTTCCATTCAACTTTCAGAGCAAACTGATATGCATCCTCAATGGTGGTCATTCTGACCAGGCTTAACTCCTCTTAAATGTTTGGTCGTAACCCATTAAGATAAGAGGCTACCTTCTCCTTGTTGGTCTCTGCATGGCCTATTCTGATGATCATCTTGTGAAAGTATTTTGTGTATTCTTTCATAGATCTGCTTCCTTGCTTCAACCCTTGCAATTTATTCAACAGATCAAACTCATAGTCGACTGGTATGAATCGATTCTTTAGTTTTTCCACCATGATATCCCAACTACTAATCTTTCCCTTTCCTCTTCAATTTCTCTCCAACTGGACCTCTTTCCACCAAATATTTGCATGGCCCTTCAGCTACATTTTTTGCAAACTTAACCCAATCTGGGTCCTCTACATCTTCATACTCGAAATACTCCTCTAGCTTGTTGATCCAGTCGATCAACTCTTTTGGCTCCAGACTTCTGGAATAACTAGGAACTTTTATTCTGGGTCTTTTTTCCGATCTTTGAAATGTCCCTAATTGACTACATTTGATCTTGATCAATCGCTTCTTCTTCCTCTTCTACATCCAAATCTTCCACCTCTTCTTCATCCTCACTTTCTTCTCTCTTTCTCGAGTTTAACCCTCTTCTCATCTATTCCTACAACGCATCAATTTGTCTTTGGAGGGCTCTGGAACCCTCAGCCACCAATGGATCTCTTCCACCAACATTTCTACCACCTCTGCCACCTCTGGAACCACCATGCCTACCAAGCATCACTCTTAGAGACATCTTGAATATCTCAAACCCACAACCACAGTCCTGGTTCGAATTGTCTCATGATCGGCGATCTATCCACATGCTCAAGAAAACAAGCTTTGATACCACCTGACGAGGGAGCAAACCCGAGACAGAAAATGATGCAAACAACCAGAGAAATTTTATTATTATTTAGAATGGAAATTTTTACATGCAGGGGATCTCAAATCCTCGAGCTTTGCAATACATGCAAGCTACATATATTTAATTTAGAAAACTATAGAATTTTCCCCTTTCATAGCATGCAAACTCTTTCCCCCCAAAAAGCCATTCAAAATTAGAAAACTGCCCCATAAATAGATCATTTTCCACTTTGGAGCGAAATAACATTCGAATTATGAGCTTTGGATGTTTGGAATTGGCACCAAAATTTACAATTTGAAATTCAAAAATTGAGTCCTAATTCGAAAATTTGCAATTTTCAAAAAAATCAGCCAACTTCCAGAAGCCATAACTTTTGATGTGGGACTCTGTTCTTCGAACCGTTTGAATCGTTAGAAAGGTCTCAAAGTGAAGAACACGCTAAGAACCCACTTGGTCGGTTCCAACAATTTTTGGGCCCATACAAGACCTTTTAGTGCCTCAAACTAGACTCAAAAGGTTTTTTAGGGCAAAAAGCAAAAAATGAAACTTGAATAACTTTGAAACTGTGAATGATCTTGACCTAATTTTTTCAACAAAGTGCTTCTTTTTTTGTCCTAAACTTTCCCTTAAATTTTTACCTCTTCATGCCTTCAAATTCAAAACTATTAAAAATAATAGTTGAGCAAGAAAAGTAGAAAAATAGTTTTGAAAGTTAGTAACTCTTATTCGACGAAAAGTGTCCAAAAATGCAAAAACATCTACAAAAAGAAAACAAAAGGAAACATAAATTGAAAGAATATTTTTGGGTGATGCAGGATTGCCCTTACACTACTAGATGCTCTTGCATTAGACACCCAAGGTAATTTGAGAAGTGACCCCATCACATCTCAGATGGTTGAGGAAAACCGAAATGGTCAACCTTTGTCTTAGACAACCAGGATGAATCTTCCATAGGCCTTCCTCTCTAGTTCACCAGATATTCTTCATATTGTTTGTTTCTAGTACTCCTTCCCACATGGCTATCTAGGATGGCTTCAATCTCCTCCTTCTCTGAAGTAGGTGGTGGGATGCCACACTGTTCCATTACCGCTATTTCATTTGTGCCACCTTCATGATACTCTATCAAATCTAAAATGTTGAACATAGGGGAAATGTTGACTCCATCTAACAACTCTACCTCATATGTGTTCCTTGAATCATGCCTCTTTAATATCTTACAGGGACCAAATTTCTTCATCTTCAATTTGTTATAGTTTCCCACTGAAAACCTTTCTTTCCTCAAGTGGACCATTACTTCATCACCAATCTAAAACTCATTAGTCCTCCTCTTCTAATCTGCCTTAGCCTTATACTACATATTCATCTTGTTAATATGTTCTCTTTCCTTCTCATGTATATTCTTCATGTGTTCTGCAAAGTCTTTAGCTTTGGCACTTGTCTTCTTCTCTTGGTCCATCTTCCTCAGTTTTGGAGCGGTACTGGGACTACCTCCATACACAATTTAGAATGGTGATCTTCTTATGCTCTGATTGACATAATTATTGTAAGAAAATTCTACCTGGGGTAAGATCAAGTTCCAATGCATGGATTTATCTCCTACCAAGCACCTCAGTAGGTTACCCAGACTTTTGTTCACAACCTCATTTTGTCCATTAGTCTATGGATGTTGTGCATAACTGAACTTCAACTCTGTCCTCAATTTCTTCCATAAGGCCCTCCAAAAGTACCCAACAAATTTGGTGTCACGATTTGAGACTATACTCTTTGGTAAACCATGTAGCCTCACCACCTCTCTGAAGAACAAGTCAGTAATGTGGACTGCATCATGGGTTTTCCAGCATGGAATGAAATGTGCCATCTTTGAAAACCTATCAACTACCACAAACACTGAATCATTCCCTCTCTGTTTCCTTGGCAAACCAAGAACAAAGTCCATACTTATATCCTCCCATGGCCTCTCTGGTGCAGGTAAGGGCTGATACAACAATGCTAGTAGTGCAAGTACTACACATAGACTTAGACTCTCTTGAATCAAACCCTTTCTCAAAAACTCTTGAACTTGTCTATTCAACTCCTCATTTTCTATAGGAGTCATTATGTGAGCTACCTTATTTGGCAAGTTGGATCCAAGGATCAAGTCAATTTGATGACTGATCTTCCTCACTGGTGGTAAACCCTTAGGTTCATTATCAGAAACAATACCCTGAAACTCATTAAATAATATAGAAACTTCTACTGGCACATTCTCACTATCCTCCTTATCCATTCTAGGAATCAATACATAACCCATACACTCATGCTCTATGCCTTCTAAAAATTTCCTTCCATCAACATAACAAACTCTAGCACTACTACATACCTTTTCTTCAGCCTCATTCAGGGGTTTCAACTTATGGTAGACTCCATCCTTCATCAAGGAATAATCATTTGCATTGCCATCATGTATAGCTCACTTGTCGAACTGCCACACCCTCCCCAAAAACATGTGACATGCATCCATGGAGATGATATCATAGAGTACCTGATCATGATAGCTCCCAGTTTTGAACTTCATCGGGAACTGCTCATTGACCAAAACTTTGTGCTCTTTCTACAACCAGGCAATCCAATATGAATTTGGATTCCTTTCCCTCTTCAACTTCAACTTCGTAACCATCTCTTCTGACACCAGATTATTAGTGCTCCCATTGTCAATAATGACATCACAACATTTTCCTTCACATTTGCACTTTGTGTGAAACAAATTCTTCCTATGTTTTGGCTCCTTCTCTTTAGTCACCAAGGCTCTTCTAACCATTGGGGCTTCTCCCCTTTTAGCATCATCTGAATGCTCAGATTGAGTCTCCTCATCTGCATTTGCAACCCTTCCATGACCTTCTGGCCTTTTGTCTATCCTTCCTTTTTGTTATGGAAATTCATAGGCTCGATGCCCTTCTTCACCACATTGGAAACAAGTGCCTCTAAAACCACCTATTCTGGGCCCTTTCCTAGATCTTCCTCATCCTCTACCTCTTTGATCACTAGTTTTTTTATCATGATGGTGGTAGAAGTTATCATTCTTCTAGCTTCGACTACTACCCAAATCCTCATTTTTCTTTTCATCCTCATTTTGGCTTCAAGAAGATCTTCCACTACCCCTTCCACTTTGACCTCCTTGTCCTTTTTGTTTGTTGTCAAATCTTTTGTTCAACTTCTCTTCAACTTTTAGAGCAAACTGATACACATCCTCAATGGTGGTCATTCTGAGTAGGCTTAACTCCTCTTGAATGCTTGGTCGTAACCCATTAAGATAATGGGCTACCTTCTCCTTGTTGGCCTCTGCATGGCTCATTCTGATGATCATCTTGTGAAAATATTTTGTGTATTCTTTCATAGATCTGCTTCCTTGCTTCAACCCTTGCAATTTCCTCAACAAATCTAACTCATAGTCCACTGGTATGAACTGCTTCTTTAGTTTCTCCACCATGCGATCCCAATTGCTGATCTTTCCCTTTTCTCTTCGATTTCTCTTGAGCTGGACCTCTTTCCACCAAATATTTGCATGGCCCTTCAGCTTCATTTTTGCAAATTTAACCCAATTTGGGTCCTCTAATTCTTCATACTTGAAATACTCCTCTGGCTCGTTGATCCAGTTGATCAACTCTTTTGGGTCCAGACTTCCGGAATAACTAGGAACTTTTATTTTGGGTCTTTTTCCAATCTTCAAAATGGCCCTAATTAGCCACATCTGATCTTGATCAATCACTTCTTCCTCTTCTACATCTAAATCTTCCACCTCTTCTTCATCCTCTCTTTCTTCTCTCTTTCTCGAGTTTAACTCTCTTCTCATATGTTCCTGCAATGCATCAATTTGTCTCTGGAGGGCTCTACAACCCTCAGCTACCAATGGATTTCTTCCTCCAACATTTCTACCACCTCTCGTACCACCACACCTACTAGGAATCACTCTTGGAGTCATCTTGAATATCTCAAACCCACAACCACAGTCCTGGTGTAAACTGCCTCACGATCGGTGATTTGTCCACATGCTCAAGAAAACTACTTTGATACCACCTAACGAGGGAGAAAAATCAAGACATAGAAAATGATACAAAAAACCAAAGAAATTTTATTATTATTTAGAATGGAAATTCTTACATGTAGAGGATCTCAAATCCTTGAGCTCTGCAATACATGCAAGCTACAAAATTTTTGCCTTTCGTAGCATGCAAACTCTTTTCCCCCAAAAAGCCATCGAAAATTAGAAACCCCCCCCATAAATAGATAATTTTCCATTTTGGAGCCAAAAAAATATTTAATTATGATTTTTGGCTGTTGGGCAAAATTTATAATTTGAAATTCAAAAATTGAGTCTTAATTCAAAAATTGGCAATTTTCCTAAAATTGGCCAACTTTCAGAAGCCATAACTTTTGATTTGGGGCACTGTTTTTCGAACCGTTTGAACCATTGGAAAGG
This sequence comes from Sequoia sempervirens, assembly GCA_007258455.2. Taxonomy (NCBI): domain Eukaryota; kingdom Viridiplantae; phylum Streptophyta; class Pinopsida; order Cupressales; family Cupressaceae; genus Sequoia; species Sequoia sempervirens. The sequence goes on from VDFB02159762.1 coordinate 24,888, forward strand.
TCGAGAAATGGAGAATGCGTTAAGAACCTGCTCTACTAATTCTGGCAATTGTTGGGTCCATATGAGACCGTTTAGTGCCTCAAACTGGACTCAGAAGGTTTTTTAGGGAAAAAAGCAAAAACTGAAACTTGAATAACTTTCAAACCGTGAATGATATTGACATGATTCTTTCGCCAAAGTGCCTATTTTTCCATCCCAAACCTTCCCTTAAATTTTTACCTCACTCCTTCAAATTCAAAATTGCTAAAAATAACAGTTGAGCAAAAAAAGTAGAAAAGCAGTTTTGAAAGTTGGGAACTCTTATTTGACGAAAAGGGTATCCAGAAATACAAAAAACATCTACAAAAAGCAAACAAAAGGAAACATAAATGGAAAACATATTTTGGGTGATGCAGGAAACATAAATGAAAAACATATTTTGGGTGATGCAGGATTGCCCTTACACCATTGGATGCCCCTGCATCACACACCATTTACCAGTTTTCTTGTGAACAATAACCAATGGAGAAACCCACTGACTATCTAATATTGGGTAAATGAACCCTAATTTTAGCAACTTTTCTATTTCTTGTTTAACAATATCATGAAGAACAAGATTGATTTTCCCTTCACCTTGTCTACATCTTCAATGTAAATGTGATGACTACAAATTGAAGGATGAATTCCTCTCATATTTGTATACTCCCAAGAAAATGCTTTAATATGTTTTTCTAAAGTTTCCTACAAAAAAATTCTTGTGTTGGGGATAAAGATGAATTAATATTGAGAGGTTTATCCCTAGTTATTGTAATTTATTTAGTGTCATTTTCAAAATCAAGGGAATTTTCAACAATTGTATTTAGAGGACAAGAGTGTTGTTGATGCAATGTTGCTTGATAGTTTCCTTTCTCAATTTGATTAATTTCTTCAGAAGTAAACTCTTTTTGTTCACATTCATTAACATGTTCAACCAAGGTAACCATAGCTAACTCTACAATGCCATCACCCTCTGATTCTATATCTTCATCAACCCAAAGTTGAGTGTTTGGTTGAATTGATGGTTATTTTGGTGGATAGAGTGACAATTATTTTTGTTTCTAACCATTTGAAATTATCATACTTCTAGATCTACAATCTATTAAGGAGGCAACAGTAGCCAACCATGGTCCGCCCAAGACAATTGGATAACTAGAATCTTTCTTTATGGCTTTGAGAACCAAAAAGTACACTGGATAATCCCATGTGTTAATGGTGACCATGATTTCTTCTATCATACCTTCTATTTTGGTAGTATATTGGTCAGCCAACTGTAAAACAATTGTTGTTGGCTGAATAGTTGTCATTCCTAACATTTCAATAGTATCAGATGTGATAATGTTTATGGCGGCTCCCAAATCAATTAAAAAACTGGATATCTCTATTCCATTAATACTCAAGGTTATTATTGGACCACTAGGATCATTATATTTATGGAGAAGCAATCTTCCTAATAACACATCAGTGAGTTTTTTTCTATTTGTATTATGGGAGGTAATTTCTTCTTCCTCCTTGGAGTTTTCATGCAAAGGATCTTTACCAACTGATTTATCTTTGGTATGTCTTTAATGGCTTGTAACAATGGTATTTCAATGTTAATCTTCTTCAACTCATGAAAAAGTTGAGAATCAACAACATTCGTGTAACTGGGTTGGGAGATTTTAGGAGTAACTTTTTTTCCCTTCAATCTCTTAGGGTAAGGTGCCTAATTGACTTTTTGTTTATCATCAGAGTTTTTTTGTTCTTTTGAATTCTCATTTTCTTTCCTATCTTTTTGGACTTCCTCAATTAGTGTAGATTGAACATTTTGATTTCTTAACTGAATATCATTAGCATCAATCACATTCAAATTAGGGGAATTTGCATCATTATAGGTATTTCTTGGATTTGCAACTAGTTGGGTTGGAAATTGATTTTGGTTTACCTGTTCATTAGTAGGATTAGGGGCATTGATTGCTAGAGGTGTCTATGCCCAAGGATGTTTTTGCCCCTGATTTTTCCATGGTTGAAACTGTGTCTAGTTTTGTTGCCATGATGG
>VDFB02159763.1:0-30376 GCA_007258455.2 Sequoia sempervirens
GCTTTGCTGATTCGATCAAGTGTTATACCACCTAGGGTTTCGTAAGATCGTCTTAGTAAATTCTTAAATCTGTTGTGCCCAATAAGTTGGTTTAGATTGAGATGATAGTTGTGCCACCTTGCCTTCAAGTAGAGAGTCTAAACACGCTTATCGTCAGATAGTCATCCCTGCTCCATTTCCTCATGCTCTGTTTTCTTGAGGAAACTGGATAGATTTAAAGTAGTTAGCTTAGTTGTAGTTAATGATCTGCGAAACCAGAAAATCCTTAGCTGCAACGTTCTTGGTTTTCTTAACCTTGTGCCTCTTCCAGCTGAGAACAAAAAGATAGGACTTAGATTACTTTCCTTTTCCATGCATTCCAGCACAACGAGGGAGCTTCCCCTCCTAATTTGAAGAGCACTCATTGCGTAGTGTACATAGCTGTCCGTACAAACCTGCACTCCAGAGGTGTTAGATTTTACGCCAACATTACTTCCAAATTGGTGCAGAATCCATGAGGCATTTCACTCCGAGATCACTTGTGCCCTGTGCAAAGTAGCATTAGAGCAAGTCGCAAAGCTCGTTCCACAAGCCTCATTGCAAGAAAAATATCACAAGATAAATGAAGAAAAGGATGTTTTAGTAGAAGAACTTGTGAAAGATGATAAAGTTCAGCCAATAATTGAAGAAAAATTCCAGGAGTGTACAATCAAGAGGATGCACATGTTCAACCTCCCCACACTCTCATAGAAGATCAAGTATGGACCTTGAGGTTCGATGGATCGAAGTCAAAGAAAGGAAATGGAGCAGGATTTGAATTGATTAGCCCAATAGGAGAAGCATACTTAGGTGCCTACAGGCTTCAATTTTCATGCACTAACAATGTTACTGAGTATGAGTCTTTGATTCATGGCTTGATATGAGTCTTTGATTCATGGCTTGATCCTTGCAATTCAGAAGGGAGTCAAGATTGTGCACGCCTATGGGCACTCAGACATTGTGGTCCGCCAAGTAAGAAAGTAGTTTGCTTGCCATGATAAGAGGTTAGGCCGCTACTGTAATAGAGTGTGGGACCTCATAGAAAGTTTTGATGCGTTCAATATAAAACAAGTTTATAGGTCCAAGAATCCCGTTGCTAACTCTCTTGCACAAGTTGCTAGTTCATTAGAACCTTTGGCTATGGAAGTGTTGTGACCTTTTCACACATCGCCCCATTCAAGATGGGGACCCCTAATTTTTGCTCCATTCTGGTCTTTTTGGCTTTGGTTCTTGGTCTCTCTCTCTCCGTCTGTCTCTTTTCTGAGGTCTGCTTTTCGGGGATGTTCCCGTCTTTGAGCTTAAACGCGAAAGTTTTGGCCAAGTCTGAAATTAGGGTTCTGAGTCTTTTGGTCAGTTCAAGGTTGAACGAGGTGAATAACTTGAAATCTGAGCTTAACATTGTTGTCAGTGTGCTTCCAGCAGGCTCTCAGCAGATTTCCATCGAATTCTGAGTACTTACTATTTTTAATAAGTATGAAATTACATGCAGTTCGTCAGCATTTTCAAGATTCCAACAGTCACACGACATTCAAAGCGCATCAATTTGCTTTCGGTACAAAATTGAAACAAAAGCGGGCCACTTTCTATTTTTTAGCGGTCCCAGCAGGACCAAATTCAAGGTTGGATCACGAGTTTTTCTTTGCATGTTGGCATATTCCTTACAGGTTTTGAGACCTTAGCAATGGTATAATAACATACAAAGCGAGGCGATAGCCACTTCGGAGTTGATAGCCAGAGGCTATTTTAGGTTTACATGCGGGGTTTCTTTTGCATGTCGAATGATTCCTAGTGGGTTTTTCGAGAGCTTCGCGATGGTGTGACATGCAAACAGAGATTCTCACTTAGTAAGGAACTTACTATTTTTAGCAGGTGTGTCCCGGCGGCCGCTTCCCAGCAGTTCAAAATCACGAGCTGATCGCAGTGCCACAGAAACGAAGAGAAACAGAGATCATTTGATGTGCATGCAGAGCGAATTAGGGTTTCAACCCGAACCTAAAAGTATGCAAAAGTGAGAATTTTAGAAACCCGGTGTAAACCACCGCTGATGTTCGGCATCCTTGGGCTATCTGGCTGGTAAAATTTCAAGTCAAGCGGAGCACTTACTGTTATAGTAAGTCAATTTAAGCCGGCTAAAATAGCCGTCGGTGCAGCGTCGATGTCGATCAACCCAGTCGCGTGGTGAGGAGAAGCCTCATTTGGTGAACAATCGGGCGATTAGGAATTCTCCGAAGCGAGAGCTTACTATTTATAGTAAATCATCTTGAGGAAATGGGCTAAAATAGCGAGTCGACTAAAATGGCGGTCTCAACGAATTGAGCGAAGTCATGAGGAATCAGTGTTCAAAATTTCGAATCAATCTGAGCTTCAAAGATGCAAGAATCAAGAGACTTACTATTTATAGCAAGAAGCTGGCGAGGGCGAGAAAAATGGCTAAGTCTGGAACTCTTATCCTTCACCACCTTGAAAATGCGCCCAGCTATAGAAGGCATCAAGAAAAATGGCTAAGTACGAAGTTTATCCTCCTGCCATGCTAAAAGGCGCCCATGTCTGGCAAGTCAAAAAATTTCTAAGTGTGAAATGTTTATTCTCCTCTCATGCTCAAATGCGCCCACTCACAAGAAGGTCAAGGAAAAGTCAAAGTGTCTCATCCTTCAGCATAGGCAAAATGCGCCCACATGCTAGCAAGATGCTAAAAATTTTCTAAGGGAAGAAACTCGTCCTCCACCCTAGGCTAAATGCGCCCAAATCAGGGCATGTAAGGACAAAAGCTAATGCGTTGGAGAAGATTCCATCTTTCAGCAAGCTGAAGTGCGCCTAAAAAAAGAATAAGTCAAAGGGGTCAACACTATTCGTCCTCCTCCTACATGAAAATGCGCCCAAAACAGGTGAGTCAAAGAAAGTCAAAGATTTTTATCCTGCTCTCATGTCAAAATGCGCCCACATGCAAAGTAGTGGCATACAAAAATTTCTAAGTATGAGTTTCATCCTCCTCCACTGGCAAAATGCGCCCAAAGTGAGAAAGGTCAAAGAAGTCAAATGTTTTCATCCTGCAGGAGGTGCAAAATGCGCCCAAATAGAGGCATGTGAGGACAAAATAAGGAAGTTGAAAAGTCACTTGTTGGAGGCATTACAAGTTTCATCCTTCATGGCATCAAAAATGCGCTCAAGCTCAAAGAAGTCAACAAGTCAACAAAGTTTATCCTCCTCACATAGTAAAATGCGCCCACTTCAAGCATAACATGCATGAAAATTTTCTAAGTATGAAATTTGTCCCCCTAGAGGCATCAAATGCGCCCAAATACATGCATATGAAGACAAAACGAGGAAGCTCAAGAGTCATGTTGAGGTTTCATTCTTCTCTCTCCTTTGAATGCGCCCATACAAAGTCAAAAGGGAGGGTGGCGTTTAAAGTTTATCCTCCTTCATGCATGAAATGCACCCAAATAAGGGCAAGTAAAGACAAAAACAAAGAGGGAATATTCCAAAGGAGGTGGCGTTGCAGATTTTCATCCTCCTAGACATGTAAAATGCGCCCAAAACCAAGAAAGTCAACAAGTCAAGAGGCTGTATCCTCCTCTCACCCCAAAATGCGCCCAAGGTGAATATTGCTATGGCGTTAAAATAAGAATATCCTCCTCTACATAAGAAATGAGCTCAAGTTCAAAAAGGTCAAACTAGTCAACAATTTACATCCTCCTCCTGGGCTCAAATGCGCCCAAGTTGAAGTTGTAAAAGTAAGCGTAAGGTGGTGAATAAGGTAAGAGGTAAGTGAATACTCCTAGGCGTGGTCAAAGCAAGATAAATGCTAGGCGTATTTTCCTCCAAGTGCTAAATGCGCCTAAGGTGGTAAGTGGTGTTGGAGAATTTTTTTAAGGCGTGGCCAAGTTGATATGTGTGAGAAATATTGCAAGGTGTTGAAGATGTTTTCCTAGGCGTGATGATATTTTTCCTAGTATGGAGAAAAATGCGAAGTGGTGGCTAGAAAAATAAAATGTGCCAGGCGCCTTCATGAAAAATTTTCTAAGTGGAGTTGATATTTTCACAGGCAAAGTTGATCGAGTTGGATATAAAATTTTCTAAGGCCAAATTTTCAAAGTGATTCAAAAAATTTCTAAGGCACAAATATTTTCTCCCTTAGAAAAATGCCTAAGTCTGGAGAGGTGATGGAATTTTCCTGAAACATGAGCAGCTGCTGCCAGCGTGAAGTCAAGGATCACAAATTTCACGTGTGGCTGATAAAATTTTCCAAGTCAAAGCAAAATTCTTAGAAGGGATCGAAGAACGAGAATAAATTTGATGAAAGAATATTTTCTAAGGTTCAAAATTCAAAAAAATTAAATGAACCCGTTCGTTGTGCACCCATGAGTTCGACGCTTTCTGGAGAAAATCTTCTTCTGGGTACTGGACATTTGAGATGATAGATGGATTTCTATGTCTTCCGCACTTCGCCAACACTTTTTCAGTGAAGATTTTTGGTGGGCACTAGGTTGATGAATTTCCTAAGGGAAATTTAAAAAAATTTCTAAGGCAAATGTGAACAAAACGTGTTTTCAAGATAAAATCCTCCAGGCGATGAATTTGAAAGGAACTGCCTAGGTGAATTTGATTGAATTCTTCGTGAAGATAGTTTTCTTGAGCCAGAGATGGATAAAATCAAAGTTATCGGAGCCCCAGGCAGGTGAAACGAATTTCTCAAAGATGATACGCCCTTGAGGAAGATGGATGAAGTTTGTCTAAGGCATGAATTTGAACGCGAAATTGGCTAAGGAAAAATGATGAGCTCTTGAAGATCAAAGCGTGAAAATCAGGTAAGTTATGATTATATTATGAAGTGTTCTAATACCCTTCTCCTTGCTTGTTTTGCAGGAGGAATGTCGAGGCGAGTTAACGTGATGACTTGAAGCGGAAGCACGATGATATTACAACCTTCGAAGGAAGATAAAGTTAAGGAGTTTCAATCTCAAGGAAGAAAAGTTGCAAGAAATTGGCTAAGGTCGTCACCAAGTGACAAAGAAGTTGAAGAACAACGCCGTGAAAGAAGATCAGAATAGTGAACGATTCAAATGGAATCTTCTAGAAGGAATAATGGACATTATGGCTCATTTATTACCCCACTCTCCTTTGTGGCGGTTTTTAGGGCAAATCTTGTTTAGGGCTGAGGTGGCACGATTCTTGGCCACTCTATTAATTGTAACCCTAGCCGTCTTTTGGGACTTGGCTAGCTATATAAAGGGGGAGTCCCCCTCATTTGTATTCATTAGAGATTAGGTTTAGAGCAGAGCTTAGAGGAGTAGAGAGAAGTTGATAGAGTAGAAAGTAAAGTAGTGTAGATTGAAAAGGAAGAAAGTCTTCCCTTTGGATACTTTGTAAGAAGTTGTCATGTATGCTTTCATAATAAAAAAAATTTCATTGATGGTGAATTCTTCTTTGTTGTGAATAGTTGTTGAGGCTTCTTCGTCCTTCCAATTCACGTAGCATCTTGAAGTAGCTTAAAGTAAAAGTAGATTTCATTTCATGCAAGTACTTAGCAATTGTGGAATGTAGGTGCTCGATTTGAACAAGACTTTGCTTGTCCATACCACTAGCAAGCTCGTGACGGTGGGTTCGCCTTGCGTGGTCAACTGGAACCTTGTGAAGCTTAACTTCGATTATGGTTTATGTGTTGGCATGCGTCGTTGTGATGGTGTCTTCATGCTAAATCGTGATCTGAACATCTTAAGTCACTCCTCTGAAGATTGCACCAGTTCCGCGGAAGCTGTCCGAAGTGAGGCAAAACGGAGCTTGGTTGAAGTCTGTGAGAATTGATCGCCGTGTCCCACGCCTTAGAGTAGAACATAAACTTCTTAGGCCCTACACCCCTTTAAATTCAGTTCATTTCTAGTTAGAATTAGGAAACTTGTGCTCATTTGCCAAATCATTCGAATTACACGCAAATCCCTTAGTCTGCTTTGTTGTTAGCCGTCGGACAATTGTGTAAGTCCCCTTGAAATACCAGCAATATCACATCGAGCCAAACTGAGCCTATTCGCACTTAAGGAACCTTGGAGTTGAAAGCATGATCTTACTCGCAATCTTAGCATGCTGAATACTTTGTTCAAGAGAGGATAGAGCGTCTGTTGGGAAACTTTATTCTGTGTTGGTGCGGTCTCAAAAACCACGTCAACAGGAAGGATTGAAGAAATTCACAGTGGAATTAGTTTCAACCCCAGCAATCCCTGATAATATAAAGAATTTTCAAGTGTTTGATGACGATAAGCAAATTCTAGACTTCCTCACATGCTCGGGTGTGTTTGAAGCACAAATCATTCATGAAGAAGAAACTGAAGAAGCAAAATTTGACACAGAAGGAATTCTGAATTTGAAGACAAACGTTATTCCAAGAGAAATGGTTGAACTAGAGAGATTGTTTGACCCTGACAAACTGAGTAGAAACCAAAGTACCCAAGGAAATGATTGCGAAGTTGTCAATATGGAGACAGATCAACAAGTGAAGAATGTTTTTATTGGAAAAGTTTGCACACCTGAAGAAAGAGAAGGCATCTTACAGGTCATGAAAGAATTTCCAGATGTAATAGCCTGGGGATATGAAGATTTGAAAACGTATGATACCTCATTGATTACACATACGATTCCATTGAAACCAGGCAGTAAGCCATTCAGACAAAGGCAGAGGCCGGTGAACCCATTACTAGAACCTTTCATCTATCAAGAAGTCAAGAAGCTTCTTTCTGCGTGTATTATCTTTCCAGTGAGGCAATCCACGTGGGTCGCCAATCTAGTTCTAGTCAGAAAGAAGAATGGAGAAATAAGGTTGTGTAGATTTCCGCAATTTGAATAGGGCTTCCGAAAAAGATAACTATACATTGCCTTCGTTAGACGAAGTGTTGCAGATAGTGAATGGTTCGCAAATGATGTCCTTCTTAGACGGCTATTCAGGCTATAATCAAGTAATGGTTCGCAAATGATGTCCTTGAAGGCAAGTTGCTAAAAAATTTTCTAAGTATAAGTTTCATCCTGCTCAGGGGGTAAAATGCGCCCATCTTGAGAAAGTCAAACAGGTCAATGCTTTTCATCCTGTAGCTGGGCCAAAATGCGCCCAAGGGAAATTGATGGAAGTTGAAAGAATTTCTAAGTGTCGGATATCCTCCTCACCCCTCTAAATGCGCCAAGTTGTAAGTAGTCAAAGGGGAGTTTCAAACTTTATCTTCCTTCATGCATGAAATGCGCCCAAATAAGGGCAAGTAAAGACAAAAACAAAGAGGGAATATTCCAAACGAGGTGGCGTTGCAGATTTTCATCCTCCTAGACATGTAAAATGCGCCCAAAAACAAATGAGGTCAAGAAGTCAACAAAAGTTCATCCTTCAGCTTATGTGAAATGCGCCCAAAACAGATCATATGAAGACAAAAGTTTTAAATTTTTCTTGACCCCACCACATATGCGCCTAAGGAAAAGATAACGCCTATGTGGCATCCCCTTGAAATGCGCCCATGCTTAAAGTCAAAAGTCCACATGAGTATCTTGGACGCGCCATGAAGACAACGTAAGGTGGAGTAGGGGAAAAGGAGTTAAGGCGTTGAAGGTGTAAGGTAATAAAATATTCCCCATGATGTGCCAAATGCGCCAAGACACAAGATGAATACAAGGAAATATGTAAGGCGTGGCTGGTATCCTCTTGCATATGCAATATGCGCCCAAGGCACAAAGAGGAAAGATTTAAATATACTAGGCGTGGTGAAATGAAATAAAGTTGATGCTAGAAAATATTGCAAGGCGTGGTGAAGTTGAAGACTCCTCTCCAAGTGTGATGTGCGCCTAAGGAGTATAAGTTGGTAAAAATAAAACAAGCTAGGCGTTGGGAGTGGGTGATGGAAGTATGAACAAGACATGCTGGATGTGGTACGTGCCTTCGGGGAAAATTTTCCAAGTGAAGCAAAATAAAATTTTCTCCACCACAGGCAGAGTGATTGAGGAGTGAATAAAATTTTCTAAGGGAAAATTTTCAAAGTGATCAAAAAAAAAAAATTTCTAAGGCACAAAATATTCTTTCCCTTAGAAAATACGCCTAGAGCTCTGGGGTGGTGGAATTTTTTCTTGAAGCACAGATGAGTCGCCTGAGGTGAAGTCAGAAAATGCCAGCTCCACAGGGTTGATATAGAAATATTTCTCAAGTCAGAGCAACAGGAAATCTTCACAGATGCAAAGAACAAATTTAAATTTCACAGGGAAATAATTTTCTAAGGTTCAAAATTCAAAAAAATTAAATGAACCCGTTCGTTGGATACCCATGGATTCATCACGTTCTGAGGAAAATTTTCTTCTGGGTATCGAAGATTATCGATGAGGAGTTGATTTTAAAGTCTTCCATGCTTCACTTCGGCCTTCAGGATGAAGATTTTAAGTGGGCACCAGGTTGATGTATTTCCTAAGGGAAACTTGAAAATTTTCTAAGGCAAGTGTGAAGGAAATGTGTTTTCAAGGTGAAATTCTCCAGGCGATGGATTTGAAAGAAACTGCCTAGGTGAATTTGCTTAAACCCTTCGTAAAGATAGTGTTCCAGAGCCGGAGTTGAACGAATTTGAGTATCGGAGCCCCAGGTAGTGAAATGAATTTCTCAAAGATGAAGTTTGTCCAAGGCATGAACTTGAACACGAAGTTGGCTAGTGGAGGCAACAAATCCTTGGAGATCAAAACTTGGTAAGTAAGTTGAGTTTATGTTGTGATGTGTCCTAATACTTTTCTCTTTGCTTGTTTTGCAGGAGGAACGTCGAGACCAAGCGAGTATAACTTAAAGTAATGAAGAAAGTACTCCAGGACTAGATTTCAACTTCGAGGAAAGAAAAGTTGCGAAAATTGGCTAAGTGTTGAAGAAACATTTCAAAACTTAAGATGGAGAAAAGAATGGAAGCTCGGGCGAAGCCAAAGAACAACGTCAAGAAGAAGATCAAGAACAGTGTGAATGCGTCTGCAAACGAAATCTTCTAGAAGGATGATGGTGGACATTATGGCGCATTTATTACCCCTCTCCTCTGTGGCGGTTTTTAGGGCAATATTATTTAGGGCTGAGGTGGCATGATTCTGGCCACTCTATTGATTGTAACCCTAGCCGTCTTTTGGGACTTGGCTAGCTATATAAAGGGGGAGTCCCCCTCATTTGTAAGGGATTAGAATTAGATTAGACATTGGAATAGTAGACATTGAGAGAGTATTAGTATTAGAGTTAGTAGTGTAGCATTGTAGAGCATTTTTGCATAATTTGGAGAAGAGAGAAAGTTTTCCCTTTGAAAACTTTTGAGGAGATTGTTGTGTAACACATTTTATGATAATAGACCTTTTCATTGATGATGGAATTCGTCTTGTCATGAAATGCTAGCAAGGTTTCTTCTTCCTTTCGTATCCAAGTAGCTTAAATTCATGCAAGTAGCTTATTTTGGTGTGTGGTGTTTTATTGAGATAGCTTCGCTTTATTCCATACCACTAGCTGCTTGTTGATGATAAGTTTGCCTTGTGTGGTCAACTGGACATTATCTTGAGTTTAACTTCGGTTGTGATTTATATGCTTATATGCGTCGTTCTGATGGTGTATGCATGTTAATTCATAATTTGAACATCTTTCACCGTTTCCCTTGAAGATTGCACTCCGATTTTATCGAGGCCGTCCGGACGGAGGCTAGTGGAACTTGAAGCTCCGCTGGAACGGCCCCCACATCCTCGGTGATTTGTGAATAGAATATACCCCTGTGGCCCACCCTTTACTTCTCCGCATTATCGGTTAGAATTAGGAAACTTGCGCTCACCTGCCAAATCATTTGAATTACATGAAAACCCTTAGTCCGCTGTCTGCTGTCAACCGTCGAACAATTGTGTAAGTCCCCTTGACATACCAGCAATATCACATCGAGCCAAACTGAGCCTATTCGCACTTAAGGAACCTTGGAGTTGAAAGCATGATCTTACTCGCAATCTTAGCATGCTGAATATTTTGTTCAAGAGAGGATAGAGCGTCCGTTGGGAGACTTTATTCTGTGTTGGTGCGGTCTCAAAAACCACGTCAACAGTAGCCTATGACAAAATTATAAGAAGGAAGAAGGGAGGTTTGCACTTTCCCATTGTTTTGGGAAACTCGCTTGAGGAGTGCCCTTCTTTGCAGGCAGCCAAGGAGGCAGAAGATGAATTGCGGTTCTATCAGTTAACTCTCCATACCAGCCGACAGGATTTTGATCCTCGGGGGAAGATTGGAACAGTACAGGGTGAGGAGTACAGACACAGGGCTCACTTGGAGGATTTTTGGGCGAATGCTGGAGACGAAGCTGAGATTAGAAAAAGAATGTTTTCCAAGTTGCCTCTTAAATTAATCAGAGAATGCGAAGTGGTCCAAGTCCCAGACCAAGTTGATGAAGATACCAGACTTATTCACCCAGATTATGAATCGATAAAGAACACACCAATTCCACCACCAGATTGGGCTAAGCCGGAGATTATGGACTTAGACACTTTGTCTATTCCCGTCTTGACTTTTACAAGGACTTGGGTAGAGGAGCACGTTCGCACATTAAGGAGAAGATCAATTGCCCTCTCGTACAACCTCATGGGTGATAGAAGGCCACCGGTGTTGGCGAAGAGGAAGAAACAAATTGCCCAACCTGCGGAGCCACAATAGCAGGAAGAACCTATTCAGCCAGAACCTCAGGAATCGGGAGATACATCATCCACTCAGTTGTTGGCCCATTGCTCCAGCGTGCGCGAAGTCTCGCTGTTTGCAGATCAGAGGGTTCGAAGGAATGAAGAGCCAGAGGTTGGAGAAGTTAACCAACCAATGCCGAGAGAGTTAGACAGTCAGAGTGCTACTGCTCCTGAAGGTGCCAATCAGCCAGATGAAGGGGAAGAGACGGAAACAGATAGCCACTTTGATTGTGCGCTTGGGACAGTCTTCGAGGAAGAGGATATTATAGAATCAAGGGTTGGAGCTCATGAGGAGAGTAATCAACACATGGAGGTAGTTGAGCCTCAACAAAATATTGCTTGGGAGGAGGTTCGTGAAGTGGAGGCAACTGAAGAGCAGCCCCTTATTGTTCATGACACTCAGCGTAATTGGCTCTCACATGCAATAAGAAGAGATCAGGACGATGATGCTGACCTGGCAATTGAAATGGAGGAGCTTCTAAATAGAACAAGTAGGTCACCGAAAAGAAAGAGGGCAAGGAAGTATTCGAAAATGGAGACTAATGAGGCCGGTTCGCGCACCCTCCATATTGCCGTTCCAAGGGAGGATCATGACTTAAGTGACGCAATGCCAGAGAATTACACCGTCACCATAATTGAATTGGGACGTCCTTCTGGAGTGCAAGTGGTTGAAGAAGCTGAAAATTCCTTTCACGCTTTGAAGGATAGATTGGTACGAAAGGAAGAAAAGTATAAGAGATTGAAGGAGCACAGGGCATTGGTCGGATATGTGCAACATCTAGCACGTCCAGGTGCACAAGAGAACCCGGTGGTAGAGCTTTGTAATGAGCCGGACCAAATTTTTTTTGAATTTTCACAAATGATTACAATGCAACACGCACCCGTTAAGGTTAGTAGAAACCCAAAACGATGCGGAAAGTAACTCTAACCAGAATGTACACCAGGATCCCGATGTGGGCAAGGTGTGAGCATTGGTCAGAGGATCTCAAAGGAAAATGCTGAATAAGAACTCTAACCACGAGATGCGCCAGGTGAACGACGAGCATTCGGTCAGAGGATCCCTATCTAATGCAATACTGAAAATTAGCTCGACACCAAGTATGTGCTACTCAATCCGTGACGAATATGAGGCGACCATATGGCGGAGACTTTAGGAAATTACAATGCAAAACAGAAATAGGCGGCAAGCCAGCCTCTTCCACTTGTTCAGTGGGCAGTACAAACATAAAGAAATTGCGGAAATGTTAAAAGATGCTGACAGTACTACTGTACAGCTTACAATATCAGAAAATTCATCAGTTAAGCATAATATAAGAGAGTCTTCAACATTACATCAATATAGAATGATAGCTTCAGGTCTTCTCAATAGCTTCCCTTCCAATTAACTCAAAAGATTAATTTAAGCTCGCTGTTATGACAGAGTAAGGACTGTTTTTCTGTTATCAGCAACACTGTAACACCAAAATATGCTCACAAACCTCACACCACTCATTCAAAATGCAAGTAAATAGATGCAAATGACAACTAAGATGATGGCGCCCAAGTTCAAGACACAAAACAACCCCAAAACACTGATATTTAATTTCTGCTCAATTCCCAATGAAGGTACAATGGTACGGCCCCTAGAGGAGGGCAATTTCTTCTTAAAATTCCAACACTTGATTAAAAATCACAAAACTTTACAATAATTGGCGCCCAAGCAAGACTAATGGAAATATGCAATACCCACAATGAAATCTTTTTGTATTTTTGAATTATGAGCAAAACATGCCTACAGCAATGCAACATCAGCAACACTAAAACACGACAAAATGCTTGAACATCATCACTAAATGCAATAGAACTCAACTACAATGCAAAACTACCAATAACAAGCTAACCTCTCAACTAGTTGCTATCTTTCAAGCAAGAAGATGAGCCAATGCTAGGAGGTGCTTTCCTCGCGAAAACCGGGTCAATCCAGCGAAAGATAACGGCGTAGCCGATGGTAGCAAATGAAGAGCTCGAAAATCGGGATTATATAGACGAGAGAGAAACATCTAGAAGCTTCCAGAGGGCGCCCTAACCCTAATTTCAAATTCACCTTTTCCCTCCAAAAGATGGCGTCCAATTTCATCAATAAAACATTTCACTTTTTAAAATAAAAACAATCTTCTCAAAAGGGCGTCCCAATATTTGACATATAAAAATTATAATTTATCTCCTTATGACGCCATGACCCTCAAAGTCCCCCTTTTTAAAAACAACTTAAAGTTGCACTGCTAGGCAAGGGGTATAATATTAAAATAATAATATTATAATGAAAATACTTATCTCTCCAAGAAAATTGTGCCCAAGGCCAAGAACTAAAGTGCCAGCTGAAACAACTGAAGAAGTGATCCAACTGAACTGAACCCAAACTGTCCACTGCCAAAAATAGAATTTACTAAAAATAGTAAATTCGCGAAGTTGCCCGGAATGCCAAATTGAACACACCACTGCGAAGCTCTCTGAAAACCCATAAAGAATCCGCAATCAGAATCCCAAACTCCAAGCAACAACCTCCTCAAAACTAGGAAACCCTAATTTCACCATCCGCACAGCCTACAGGTCTCCGGAATAGGCCAACAGTCAACAGAAACGATCACTGCTGAGAAGGGGACATTACAGTCCGCCCTCCCCAAGATTGCTTTCCCTCAAGCAATCGCAAGTCTGGATGCTGTAGAATCTCCTCATCCTCCCAAGTAGCATCCTCCAATGGTAAATTCTTCCACTTTACCAAATACTCTTTGATTGTTCTCCTCCTCACGGAACGCTCTCTGAAATCAATAATCTGTTCTGGAACCAAAGTCAACTGCCCTTCTTCATCCAAAGGAGGTAACTGTGATGAAGCCACAACGTTGTGTCCAAGTGCCTTTTTGATGCGAGACACATGGAAGACATTGTGGACCTTACTACTCGAAGGTAGTTCCAACTCATAAGCCACCGCTCCAACCTTCCTAACAACTTTGAATGGTCCATAGAAGCGTGGTTTCAGCTTCTCAGCTCCACTCTTCTTAAGTGTGGACTGTCTGTAGGGCTAAAGCCGAAAATATACCATATCACCAACCTCAAATGAGCGCTCAACACGCTGCTGATCAGCGTACATCTTTTGCTGATTTTGTGCCATTTGAAGGTTGTCCTTCAAGGATTTCAAAACATCTTGGCTCTGCTGCAACCAATCCTTGGCTTGAGGAGCTTTGCTATCGCCAAACACCAAATCAGCAAAGCTTGGGGCCTCGTAACCATAGAGTGCCATGAATGGAGACATCTTTATTGACATGTGGAAAGAGGTGTTGTAGCAGTATTCTCCCAAGTGGAGCCATTTCACCCATGCTCTTTGCTGCTCCGAGACATAATTCCTGAGATAACCCTCCAACCATTTGTTCACAATCTCCGTTTGACCATCCGTTTGTGGGTGATAGCTAGTGCTTGGAGTAAGCACTGTACCACTCATCCTAAAAATTTCCTGCCAAAAGGTGCTTAGGAACTTGCTGTCCCTATCACTCACAATATTTTTAGGCAACCCATGCAATCTAAACACTTCATGGAAGAACAAATCTGCAACTTGAGCTGCTGTAAATGTGCTAGTGATGGCAAAGAAATGAGCGAATTTGGTCAATCTGTCCACTACAACATAAATACAGTCTTTGCCTTGGGCCCTAGGCAACCCGGTGATGAAATCCATAGAGATACTCTCCCATTTTTGACTTGGAATGGGAAGTGGCTGCAGTAGACCAGCTGGAAGAGAGTGCTCATTTTTATTCATTTGACAAGTACTACACTCCTTGATGTGACGCTGAACATCATCTTTCAACCCCTTCCAAGAGAATCTCTCTCGAATCTGCTTGTATGTCTTGAAGTACCCTTGATGACCAGCAAGTGGACTGTCATGGAAAGTCACCAAAATCTTCTTCTTAAGTTTAGAATCAGCCACCAAGAAGATTCTTCCCTTGTAGTGGATCAACCCATCAACTACCTTGTACCTTTCATCATGAAAAGTACCTTCAATAACGCTGGTTGCAAACTGATTTTTGGCATAATCAGCAAGCAACAACTCCTTCCAATCAGCATTAAGCTCACACAATGAGCTCAAGTGAGGCCTTCTATACAAAGCATCAGCCACAACGTTATTCTTCCCTTTGACATACTCAATGTCAAAATCGTAAGCTTGTAGCTTACTCACCCACTTCTGCTGTCTCTCATTCAAGTCCTTCTGATGCATAAAGTGCTTAAGACTGTTGTGATCAGTCTTGACCACGAATTTACTTCCCACCAGATATTGTCTAAACTTGGCTAATGCATGCATGATTGCAAGCATTTCCTTGTCATAGATAGAGTAGGTTCTTTCAACCCCTCTTAATTTTCTGCTTTCAAATACAATTGGATGCTTCTCTTGCATCAAAACAGCCCCAATACCTTCCCTTGATGCATCACACTGTAACTCGAAAGGTTTGGAGAAATCTGGTATGGCCAATACAGGACAAGAACTCATGATTCTCTTGAACTTATCAAACACACTCTGAGCTTTTTCTGACCACATGAAAGCCCCCTTTTTAGTGAGGTCAGTAAGAGGAGCAGCACTTTGAGAATACCCCTTTACGAACCTTCTATAGAAGCCACAAAGACCCAAGAATCCCTTCAAATGAGTCAGATTTTCTGGAGGTGGCCAATCTACTATAGCCTTGATCTTTTCTGGATCAACCTTCACCCCTTCAGCGCTGATTATGTGGCCAAGGTAGAGCAGCTCCTTCATTCCAAATTCACATTTGGACTCTTTTGCAAACAAACTTTCTGATTCAAGAATGCTAAGCACTTCCTCCAAGTGCTTGAGGTGTTCTTCCCACGTCTTGCTGAAGATGAGAATATCATCAAAGAAAATTAACACAAATTTCCTCAACTGCTTCTGGAAGACTCTGTTCATGCAAGACTAGAAAGTGGCTGGAGCATTAGTCAAGCCAAAGGGCATGACTAGGAACTCAAAATGACCATAGTGGCATCTGAATGCCGTCTTCTCCACATCTGAGCCCCTCATCCGGATTTGATAGTAACCCGATCTCAAATCAATTTTGGAGAAGAATTTAGCACCATGGAGCTCATCAATGAGCTCATCGATCCGAGGAATAGGATACCGATTTTTTATTGTGCTTTGATTCAAGGCATGATAATCCACACACATGCGGATGGTGCCGTCCTTCTTCTTCACAAGAACTACAGCTGAAGCAAAATGACTCTTGCTAGGGCGAATGAAGCCCATCTCCAGGAGTTCTCTTATGTTCTTCTCAATTTCATCCTTCTGCTTCTTAGGATATCTATACGGTGTTGTGATGACTGGTTTGGCACCTTCCTTAAGTTCAATAACATGCTTAGCACCCCTTTCTGGTGGTGGCCCAGGTGGTAGATCAGCAAACACCTTACTCCTTTTGGTGAGTATAGATTGAATATCAGGAGGATATTCCCTCTTGGTCTCAACTGGACTAGCAGGAAGAACCATGCATTCCGCAGCCCACTCCACTTGGTCATGTCTAATCAGCCTTTCCCTCCTTTTGAAAGAAACTATACGAGGACCACCATTAGACATTCCTCTCAAAACAACTCTCTTGCCATCAGATTGGAACTTGAGCTCCATTGTTTGTAGGTTGAGAGAGATTTCACCCAATGAGCGTAACCATTGTATGCCCAAAACTGCATCTGTGTCACCAATAGTAACCACATAGAAGTCATCTTTGACTTCATAGTTTCCCAACTGCAAGGACATGTTAGGAACTCTTCGTGTGCAGGAAATGTGAAACCCATCAGCCACCATGACTTTGAAGCCTTCAAATTCTTCAGTTTTGAGACCTCTCTTTGCAACCACACCTTCATCAATGAAGTTATGCGTTGCACCAGTATCAATTAATGCAACAATACGATGACCACCAACTCCACCACGAACCTTGAAAGATTCGTTCTTTTGGAAACTAGAGAGTTGGGCAATAGGGCCCCCAACTCCTTGCTCATGATCAGACTCTTCTGTGGCTCTTTCATCCTCGCTATCCCCAAAATAAGACTGCTGATCAGACATATCTGATGCTGATTCATAATCAGAATAGGTCCCCATTTGATTATAACGCCCTCTTCCAGGACATCTATGGCCTTTAGTCCAAGGCTCTAAACATGTGTAACACTTGCCCTCCTTTCTGAGCTGTTCACGTTGCTCTTCAGTCAATTTAGGTGGGAACTTCTTGTGCTGATTAGAAGAATGTCTTTTATCCTTATCCTTCTTATGGCCAAAAGGCTTGGGCGGAAATTTAGGCCTAGGGGCTGATAACTCCATACTGCGAGCCTTCTTGATTGCCTCATCAAGACTTGGTGGATCGAAAGCTTTAACCCACCCTTTCAAGGGTTCAACCAAACCTTCAGAAAACAACACACCCAATCTTCTTTCGGTGATGTTGGGCACCATCACAGAAAGCCTCTGGAAATCAGCAATGTAAGAATCCAAGGAGCCATGCTGCTTGAGTTGTGCAAGCTCGCGAAATCTTACTTCAGGATCCTTAGTGTCGAACCTTTCAATCAGCTTGTTGGTGAATTCTCCATAGGTTCGAATAAGGTTATGGCCAAGAGTGATCAAACCATGGTATCGTTGACGCCATGACCAACATTGTATAAAGTCTTCCTAACGGATTTATCCTCTCGAATGCTATCAGCATGCAAGATTGGCGTAGGCGATCATGCTTCAACCTGCCCTAAGTGCTTAATAGGCTCATTTAGCTCGATGTGATATTGCTGGTATTTTCAAGGGGACTTACACAATTGTTCGACGGCTAACAACAAACAACAGACAAAGGGCTTTCGTGTAATTCAAATGATTTGGCAGGTGAGCGCAAGTTTCCTAATTCTAACCGAAAATGAACTGAATTTAAAAGGGTGTAGGGCCTAAGAAGTTTATGTTCTATTCTAAATGCAGGATATGTGGAGCTTTGTTTCAATAGACTTCAACCGGATTTCACCTAGCCTGGCCGGATTCTCAAGAAAATCGGTGCAATCTTCTGGCGGGAAACAGCTGAAAGATGTTCAAGTTATAATTTAACATACATACACCATCGAACGACGCATGGCGGGCGCATAAACCAAAGTTAAACGTAGGCCGAATCTCCAAATAACTAATATTGCTAGCTTAATCCTATCATCACCGCCGCTAGTGGTATGGAATGTTTCGCTTATCTCAATAAAACACTACACCCCAAAGTAAGCTACTTGCATGAATTTAAGCCACTTGGATACGAAAGGAAGAAGAAACCTTGCTAGCATTTCATGACAAGACGAATTCCATCATCAATGAAAAGATCTATTATCATAAAATGTGTTACACAACAATCTCCTCAAAAGTTTTCAAAGGGAAAACTTTCTCTCTTCTCCAAATTATGCAAAAATGCTCTACAATGCTACACTATCTAGCTCTAATGCTCTCTCAATGTCTACTCTAATTCTAATCCAATTATAATCCCCTAATGCCTTACAAATGAGGGGGACTCCCCCTTTTATAGCTAGCCAAGTCCCAAAAGACGGCTAGGGTTACAATCAATAGAGTGGCCAGAATCGTGCCACCTCAGCCCTAAATAATATTGCCCTAAACCGCCATTGCAGGAGTACTAAATGCCTATACATCATCCTTCTAGAAGATTCCATTTGTAGATGCGTTCACACTGTTCTCGATCTTCTTTCTTGGCGTTGTTCTTTGATTTCTTCCACTTGAAGGTCTTCATCTTCGTCACTTGAGTTATGCTAAGTCTCAACACTTAGCCATTTTCTTGCAAATTTTCCTCCTTCGAGATTGTAATTCATCTTCATCGTGCTTCCACTTCAAGTCATCGTGCTCTGGCCTCAACATTTCTCTTCCAAGCGTTCATCGCCAACTTCGTGTTCAAATTCTTCATGCCTTAGCCAAATTTTCAATCCATCCTCTTCAAGGGCGTATCATCTTCAAGTGCATCTTCAAGAAACTCATTTCACCTGCTGGAGCTCTGACAACCTTGATTTTATTCATCTCTGGCTCATGAAAACTATCTTCACGAAGAATTGAAGCAAATTCACCCAGGCAACCCCCTTTCGAATCCATCGCCTGGAGGATTTCACCTTGAAAACCTATTTTCTTCATTTTGCCTTAGAAATTTTTTTAAATTTCCCTTAGGAAAACTCATCAATTTAGTGCCCATCAAAAATCTTCACTGAAAAAGTGTTGGCGAAGTGCGGAAGACATAGAAATCCATCTATCATCTCAAATGTTCAGTACCCAGAAGAAGATTTTCTCCAGAAAGCGTCGAACTCATGGGTGCCCAACGAACGGGTTCATTTAATTTTCTTGAATTTTGAACCTTAGAAAATATTCTTTCATCAAATTTATTCTCGTTCTTCGATCCCCTCTGAGAATTTTGCTCTGTCTTGGAAAATTTTATCAATCCTGTGGAGCTGGCATCTTCTGACTTCACCTCAGGCGACTCATCTGTGCTTCAAGAAAAATTCCATCACCTCTCCAGACTTGGGCGTTTTTCCCAAGGAAGAAAATATTTTGTGCCTTAGAAATTTTTTTAAATCATCTCTTTGGAAAAATTTTGCCTTAAAAATTTTATATCCAGCTCGATCCACTTTGCCTGTGAAAATACCAACTTCACTTAGAAAATTTTATTCACAGAGATGCCTGGCACATTTTATCTTTACTTGCCACTTGCATTTCACTCCACACTTAGGAAAATATTCCCACGCCTTAGAGAAATTTTAAAATCATCTTAGGCGCCTAGCATACTTAGAAGAATTTTAAAATTACGCCTTAACAATTTATTTCCATCATCTTAAAATATTTTCCAACACGCATCACTTCACCACGCCTTAGCAAATTTTCTAACACCTTATGACTCCCACCACCTTGGCGCATGTAGCACACTTGAGAGGAATATTCAAATCCACGCCTAGCAGAGAATTTTCACCCACCTTTTACCTTATTTACTACCTTTATTCACCTTTCACATCTCAACTTTGGGCGCATTTGAGACATAGAGGAGGATGGGTGCATTTTGCATATACAAGAGGATGAAGTCTTTAACGCCTTTGACCACCTTGGATTACTTGTGAACTTGGGCGCATTTCCTATGTAGTGAAGGATGGGCGCATTTGGGATGTGTAGAAGGACGAAACACTTGCCAATGCTTTGACCTTTGACTTTCTTCTAAACCTGGCGCATTTCCTATGATGTAGTGGATGAAGATTCCAACGCCTTAGCTGGTGACCTTTCAGCTCCCAACTTTTGTCCTCATGTGGCCCCATTTGGGCGCATTTTGCCATGGGGGAAGGATAAACCTTGTTGACTCCTTTGACTCATTGCTGCATGGGCGCATTTAGCCCTTGATGAAGGATAAAAGATGTTGACCTTTTGACCTTTTTGCACTTTTGGGCGCATTTCACATAGGCTGCCGGACGAGATTTGATACTTAGAAAATTTTCATGTTTGGCTTGAGGGGTGGGCGCAAATGGAGGCATGAGGTGGATAATCCTTGTCACTTAGAAAAATTTTCAAATACCTTGCACCAACTTTTTCTTGGGCGCATTTTAGCATGGGAGGAGGATAAAACTTATTCCAACGCCTTCCCTTGTTGACTTGTTGACTTCAAATGTGGGCGGATTTTCATGTAGGAGGAGGAATCTTTTTCAACACCTTAACTCTTGGAATATTCCCTCCTTCTTTTGTCTTTACATGGCCCATTTTGGGCGCTTTTGAGCATGCAAGGAGGATGGAAAAGTTGACTTCTTTGACCTTTTCTCTCCTTGGGCGCATTTTGCCAGTGGAGGTGGATATTCGTTTGCCTTAGAAACTTTTTTTAACCTTCCTGAGCTCTTTTCAAGTTGGGCGCATTTTGCCCCTGCTGCAGGATGAATTTCATACTTAGAATTTTTTTATCACATCCTCAACTTGAGTTGGGCGCATTTTGAGGTGGCAGGACGATATTTTCAACACTTAGAAAAAATTTTCAACTTTTTCTTCCTCAAGGTGGGCGCATTTTGCCATGCCAACAGGATGAAAGGTGTTGACTTTTCTTTGACCACCTATGCCTTGGGCGCATTTTGCCCCTGATGAAGGATGAACTTTTCATAAAATATTTATGATCATCTTGAAGGCAAGCATGGCGTATTTTGAGGTACCTGCAGGATGAAACTCAGACTTAGACATTTTTTTTTTACCTTCCTCTGCCAGCGTGCATGCCCCTGCTATTTATAGTAATTCCTTTTGATTTTCATACTTCGGAAGCTTAGATTGCCATGAAATTTTAAACACCGGATCCTCGCTAATTCATTACCTCCCCGCGATTAATCGCCACTTTTATCGACCCGCTTATTTTTAGCATGCTCGAGGTGGCTTTACTAAAAGGAAAACTCATGTTTCCTCGTAGAGCAGCTCCATTGTCCTGATCAACTTGAAATTTTAATGAGGCGCTCCTCATCACGACTTCGCTATCGCATTAATTTGCCCATAACCGACGGCTATTTTAGCCAGTTTCAAATTGACTTACTATAAAATAGTAAAGTGCCCGCTTTGACGGAAATTTCACCTCGCCAGAGAAATTAAGGACGCGACGCAAAGTGGGTTTACACCGGATTTCGGAAATTCTGAATTTTTATGCCTACTTAAACCCGCCGTTCCCGATTCACTTTGCATGTGACAATGAACTCGCTTTGCTCATTTCCTGATTAATCAGCGATCGCTCGCGGATTCTCAATCCATCGCGGCCGCCGACACACCCGCTAAAATAGCAAGTTCCTATCGAGTGGAGAATCCTCGCTTTGCATGTCATACCATCGCTGGCTCGAAAACCCATCAGAATCACCCGGCGTAAAAGCAAAACCCTCATATGCAAACCCTAAAATAGCCTCTTGAAAGTTGAATCCTCAAAAGTAGTCGCTCTCGGGAATTTGCATGTTACATCATCAGCGGTCTTAAAACCCGTATGAATATCCGCATATGCAAAGAAAACTTCCGCATTCTGACTTCAAATTCGCGGCCTGGCCGATCGCTAAAATAGCAAGTTGTCCGTTTTTGCTCAAATTTTGCACGCAAGCAGTTTGATATACTCTGAATGTAGTGTGACTGTCGGAATCTCAAAAATGTTGACGAATCGCCTGTAATCTCACACTTACTAAAAATAGTAAGTACCTCGGAATCTGATAAATTTTTGCTGAGAGCCTGCTGGAAACATACTAACAACAATGTTAGGCCCAATTTTCAATTTATTTACCTTGCTCGACCTCAAACTGACCAGGAAGACTCAAACCCTAATTTCAGACTTGGCCAAATTCACGCTTAAGCTCAAAGGCGGAGAAATCCTGGAAAGATAGACCATAGAAAAGAGACAGACGGAGAGAGAGAGAGAGACCAAAAACCAAAGCCAAAAAGACCAGAATGGAGCAAAAATTAGGGGTCCCCATTTGAATGGGGCGATGTGTGAAAAAGGTCACAACAGGTACCACCACTCATGGGCAGCTCCCTCCAAATGAAGTGTTGCAAATTTGATGGCATCTTCTTCTGGCATGGGACGAAGTGAAAGGTAGTTGTCTAACTTCTGAACCCACGATCTTGCTGAACACTTATCACTTCCATCGAAATGAGCCAATGTTACCTTCCCTAAGGCTTGATGAAAATCTGTTCTAGGAGCCATATAAGCTCGGTTATCAACTCTTCCTCCGTGTCTTCTGTTTCTCTGATTCAAGAATTGATCAAAAGACCATTGGTCCCTAAGATCAGGTGGTAGGGTAGAGTACTCCATGTAGGCTTGCCTAGCATCATCTACCAAAGGAACGGTAGCTTCAACTTGTGTTCTTCCCTTGGAGTGAATGTAGGAAAGAGCGGTCTAGAGGCTGATCCGCTAGAGATGGTATCATGCTGTCCAATAGTTCTGCTGCCTCCATTACCATTGTTCCCATTATTCCCATTGCTTCCATTGTTCCCATTATTCCCATTGTTTCCATTGACACCACTGCTTTCTCCTGTAGCATGGTTTTGATTCGGAGTATGGTTCTGAGTAGCTTGCTGATCCATTTTAGCAAGTAATCGAGACATCATCTCAATCATTCCATCAAACTTCTTTTCCATCCTTGCATCCTTCTCTTCCATGGCTGTCCTAAGATTGTCTGACATGTTCTCAACTGTTTTACCCGTATCCACTGCTCTTCCGGTTTCTCTCAAAGCTTCTGAAAAAGTATCTGCTTCTGGCACTGGCGGAAGCTGTATCTGTTGTCTTCTGGCCTGACCTCTGGTGAAGTATCTGCAATCACTGTCACTCATCTGACCACTGAATCACTGTTGGGCACAGGTTGGCAGAATCATGGCTCTGATACCACTGTAATGAACCGGACCAAATTTTTTTGAATTTTCACAAATGATTACAATGCAACACGCACCCGTTAAGGTTAGCAGAAACCCAAAACGATGCGGAAAGTAACTCTAACCAGAATGTACACCAGGATCCCGATGTGGGCAAGGTGTGAGCATTGGTCAGAGGATCTCAAAGGAAAATGCTGAATAAGAACTCTAACCACGAGATGCGCCGGTGAACGACGAGCATTCGGTCAGAGGATCCCTATCTAATGCAATACTGAAAATTAGCTCGACACCAAGTATGTGCTACTCAATCCGTGACGAATATGAGGCGACCATATGGCGGAGACTTTAGGAAATTACAATGCAAAACAGAAATAGGCGGCAAGCCAGCCTCTTCCACTTGTTCAGTGGGCAGTACAAATATAAAGAAATTGCGGAAATGTTAAAAGATGCTGACAGTACTACTGTACAGCTTACAATATCAGAAAATTCATCAGTTAAGCATAATATAAGAGAGTCTTCAACATTACATCAATATAGAATGATAGCTTCAGGTCTTCTCAATAGCTTCCCTTCCAATTAACTCAAAAGATTAATTTAAGCTCGCTGTTATGACAGAGTAAGGACTGTTTTTCTGTTATCAGCAACACTGTAACACCAAAATATGCTCACAAACCTCACACCACTCATTCAAAATGCAAGTAAATAGATGCAAATGACAACTAAGATGATGGCGCCCAAGTTCAAGACACAAAACAACCCCAAAACACTGATATTTAATTTCTGCTCAATTCCCAATGAAGGTACAATGGTACAGCCCCTAGAGGAGGGCGATTTCTTCTTAAAATTCCAACACTTGATTAAAAATCACAAAACTTTACAATAACTGGCGCCCAAGCAAGACTAATGGAAATATGCAATACCCACAATGAAATCTTTTTGTATTTTTGAATTATGAGCAAAACATGCCTACAGCAATGCAACATCAGCAACACTAAAACACGACAAAATGCTTGAACATCATCACTAAATGCAATAGAACTCAACTACAATGCAAAACTACCAATAACAAGCTAACCTCTCAACTAGTTGCTATCTTTCAAGCAAGAAGATGAGCCAATGCTAGGAGGTGTGCTTTCCTCGAAGCGAGTGCCTGAAGTCAATCCAGCAGCATAACGGTGTAGTTGACAAAGATCCCAAATGAAGAGCTGAGGCCTGATTATATAGACGAGAGAGAAACATCTAGAAGCTTCCAGAGGGTGCCCTAACCCTAATTTCAAATTCACCTTTTCCCTCCAAAAGATGGCGTCCAATTTCATCAATAAAACATTTCACTTTTTAAAATAAAAACAATCTTCTCAAAAGGGCGTCCCACTTCACTTGTCTCAATATTTGACATATAAAAATTATAATTTATCTCCTTATGACGCCATGACCCTCAAAGTCCCCCTTTTTAAAAACAACTTAAAGTTGCACTGCTAGGCAAGGGGTATAATATTAAAATAATAATATTATAATGAAAATACTTATCTCTCCAAGAAAATTGCGCCCAAGGCCAAGAACTGAAGTGCCAGCTGAAACAACTGAAGAAGTGATCCAACTAAACTGAACCCAAACTGTCCACTGCCAAAAATAGAATTTACTAAAAATAGTAAATTCACGAAGTTGCCCGGAATACCAAACTGAACACACCACTGCAAAGCTCTCTGAAAACCCAGAAAGAATCCGCAATCAGAATCCCAAACTCCAAGCAACAACCTCCTCAAAACTAGGAAACCCTAATTTCACCATCCGCACAGCCTACGGGTCTCCGGAATAGGCCAACGGTCAACAGAAACGATCACTGCTGAGAAGGGGACATTACAAGCTTCCACTTGAGCTGCGACGAGAACCAATCAGTGGGCTTGAGGAAATGAAGAGAGCTATACGAGAGGGGGATAAATGGATAAGCGGCGTTCGCACTGAAGCGGAGAAATTCATGGCCGATCTTGTCTCATCTTTTGAAAGTGCATCTGGTATCCTTTCGCGCTTGGCTGGTGTCGAGCAAGCTTGGAGGGACACTCATATTTTTCAGGATAAAACTATTCCTCGCCTTGCTGTTTTGATGGGTGTGCCCACAGAAACTTTGGTAAATGAAGGAGTGATCTAGGCTGGGGACATGCATGATTTTCTTGGGTGGCATTCAGCTGCATTCATTGGAAAGGGCTTCTTCGACATGGCAGCTGCGGAGTCTTCCAAAATCAAGAAGGCGATGAGAAATATTCATGAGGGCATCCTCAATACATTGGATGCATTGTTCGCCAGGAGGCTAGCTCTTGAGGAGGTAGAGATAGACGGATTGAAGGCAAGGTTGCAACCTTTCTTGTCCGAGATGCAGATGTTCTCTCAACTTGACTTTGAGAACATCTCGACGTTTTCAGCAATTATTCAAAGCACACAGGAGTCAAGGCTTGGGGAAAGTCTTGCGATCGACATGAACAGATGGTGGCTATCCTTGAATATCAGCTCAATCTTACTCCGGCAATTTTTGAGGAGGAAGTTGATGAGGTACTAGCCCGGTTCGTAGCTTGCGCGGTCAGAGAGAAGAGCAAGGGAATCCGAGTCATGGACGAGAATCTTCTAGAGGGATAGTGGGCATTAATTTCCCATAGTGGTCAAGGAGGAATCTGCTATTTTTGGGTTTATTAATGACACCACTCCTCCACCTTCTAGCGGTTTTTAGGGCAAATCTTGTCTAGGGCTGAGGTGGCTCGATCTGAGCCCTCCATTGTAATACGATCTGGACCATCCATTGAGATTGGCCAGTTATATAAAGGGGAGTCCCCTCATTTGTACACAAGTAGTTAGCAATTTGTGAGATATCAGACAGAACAGAGAGTAGACACTTTGGAGTTAGAGTAGTTTTCATTGCATTGTTTGAAGAAAAGGGGGAATTCTCCCTTTGAGAATTTTGTAAGAGATTGTCACGAAGGCTAATCATAATAAAAGCATTTCATTGATGATGAACTCAACTTTTGTTGTGAGTAGTTTGTGAGGTTTCTTCTTCCTTTGACTTCAAGTAGGACTTAATTTTCATGTTAATAGTTAGTTATGGATGTTTACGTTTGATGTAAGTGAGCTTCTTTAGTCCATACCACTAACAATCTTACTGATGGTAAGCTTGTCCTGCGTGGTCAACTGGAATGCTTTATACTTAACTTCGATCAGGTTTCATGTGTAGCTATGCATCGTTGTGATGGTACTTGCATCGTTGAATTGTGATTTGAACATCCTTTTTCTCCTTTGAAGATTGCACTAACCTTGTCGAAGCTGTCCAACAGGAGGCTAGGCAACGTTTGGTCGAAGTTCACTGAAATTAAGCTTAACATCCCTTGCATTTAGGTTAGAATTTAGATCTTCTAAACCTTGCATCCTTTTTAATTCCGCACACTTTTGGTTAGCTTTAGGAAACTCGCACTTCAAGGCTAAATCATTCGCACGAAAATCCCCTTTAAAGCATATATCTGTTGTTTACTGCAAATATCCTGAACAATTGTGTAAGTCCCCTCGTAAGAAAACAACAATTCACATCAAACCAACTGAGGGTGTTCCAAGTACTTTGGAACCTTGGAGTTGAACGTGTGATCTATCTCGCAATCTTAGCACACGGAATACTTTGATCAAGAGAGAACGGAGTAGCCTTCGGACCACTTTGTTCTGCTGATTGGTGCGGTCATAAAAATCACATCAACAATTCCCTGGGGAAATATTCACAAAACTTTTAGACCATGGAGCTCGAGTTCAGAGCAGCAGATGGCAGGAGAGTGGTGTTTAGAGGCATGACTACTGGGGCACCAAAGGTTGTTTCAGCTATACGCATGGAGATTATCTTTTGGCATGGTGATATAGCATGGCCAACAAAGTGTTTGATCACCACCAAGGAGACTCCTGATTTAGATCAGCCATATCACATTGACATTCAGGAGCTATTGGGGAAGCATGACAAGGTGTTTAGGGAGATCCTCCAGGGAGACCACTTGATCAAGGATTTGAGCACACCATTGAGTTGGAGGAGGGGGCCAAGCCAGTCATCACCACCCCCTATCATCAACCTAATAAGTTCAAGGATGAGATTGAGAAAGTGTAATGAGCCAAACAATTTTTTTTTTAATTTCCAATGAACAATTCAGTACAACATGCACCCATTAAGGTTAGCCCAAATCCAAAACCAACTACTGGAAAGTAACTCTATGCCAAGAATGCACACTCAATCCTAAGATGGAAAAGGTGTTGTCATATAGCGCTGAGGATCGTCAATAGCAACTAAAAGAGAATGCAATGCTGAAAGTAACCCAACACCAAGAATGTGCACTCAAGACCCAAGGTGGGTGAGGTGCTACCATATGGCGCTAAGGATCTAATGCATTGGTGACGGCTCAGTCAATCAACAATATGAAAATGTAGTACAATGAAGACGGCGAGGCCAATCTCTTCCACAATCGTGGAAATATGATTTTGCAAATAAGTAAAATAGGTAGCGTGGCCAGCCTCTTCCACTATGAGTGGGGATTACAATGTAAATTAGTAAGAAATGAAAGATTGCTGAACAGTACTACTGTAACAGCCTTACAATGAGATAGTATTCCTGCAATAACACTGTATTAGAGATGTCCCAATGCTGCAAATATGTAATTTGTTCTCCAAACTTCTCAAGACTCCAAACTATGATTTAGCACACCAAAAACCCAACTAAAGACAAACTGAAGTACTAAACCAGCTAACTATAATTTATAACCAGCAACTACAAGACTCACTAAAACTCTCATAACTCACTCCATATCACTCCAAATAACATGAGACAAAATGAAATGGACTCTTAGATGGATGGCGACCAAGAAATGACCAAATAACAGCTGCAAACTAAGGTTATTTATTTTTTTATGCTCAAAAGACTCCTCCAGCACATAGTACGGCCTCCCAAGAGGGGCAACCTGCAAGAATAAATCCAAGACTCCACTAAAAATTATGAAACTCAGCAATAAGGGGCACCTAGGGGAGACTCAACCATGAGCTCAATACCCAGAACCAGTAGATAATCGCCCAATGAGCTACGAGCCAAAAACACCTACAGCCAACACACCAACCAGCAAACAATGAACTGTGAAAGTACTCCAAAAACATTAGAAAATTGTAAATAACATCTCCACAATAAGCTCCATCTATTCTTCTATATAAAGAACAGTCTCACACTTGATTAGTTGCTATCTCTCAAGCAAGAAACCAAGCAAATACACTAGGAGGTATGCATTCCTTGAAGCAGTCACTCACCATTTTGGCAACATAACGATGTATTTTCTCATGTTCTCATGGATGCCAAACAAAGAGCCCAACACTCTTATTTATAGTTTTTCTGTCTCGAAATTCAAATTCATTTCCCTCCAAGATGGATGCCTAATCCAAATTCACATTCACCTTGCAATGTTCTGTCAATTTGCATTTCATTTCACCTTTTCCCAAGTCGTCCACTTCATGAAGACATAATACTTTATTAAAAATAGCAATAAAGTGTAATGTGGCGTCCAAAAAGTAATAAAGTGAAACACTTTATATAAAATAATATATCTCAAAATATTATCTCGTTTGCATTTCATTTCCCCATGTCTCCAAGGCGTCCAACATCAAGAAAGTAATATACTTTATTAAATTTGCTAATAAAGTATAAAACGGCGTCCAAATATAATAAAGTGAATGACTTTAATAAAATAACTTATTTCTCCTTAAGGCGTCCACCAAGCCTTGTCAAAATTCACTTTATTAAAATATTTTACCTCAAGTGAAGCGCCCAAGTCAAGCTCAAACTTGCCAAAAATAGCTCAGAAGTACTGAAGACTCAAACTACCCAAACTGACCTACCAGATATAGCCACTAAACTGAACTACAAAAACCCTGCTAAAAATAGCATTATTAAAAATAGAACTTACCAAAAGTAGCATACTACTAAAAATAGTAAGTTGTTCCAAACTCATTTTAATCACAATTTGAGCAGTCGTCGTACTTACTAAAATTAGTAAGTCCGGAAAAGTCCTTCGTTATAGTTGCATGTCACACCACTGCAAAGCTCTCTGAAAACCCAAAAGGAATCCAGAATCCAAACTACAAAACACCAACATGCAAGCCTCCAAAACTACCAAGGAAATAGCCAAAAATGCAAGTCATTATTTCTACATGCATGTTACCACATCCCGAAGCTCTCCAAAAACCCAGAAAGCTCCACTAGACATGCATCAAAAAATCTTGCATGCAAGACCTCAAAACCTCCTCAGAACTGAAAACCCTAATTTCAACTTCCGACTAGCCTACGGGCCTCCAAGATAGGCTAACGTTCAACAATACTGATCACTACTGAGAAGGGGACATTAGAGAAAGCAATCAAGGAATTGCTTGAGATGGAACATATTAGACCAAGCTCTAGACCTTTTACTTCTTTGGTGGTCTTGGTGAAGAAGGATGGGACAATGAGGATGTGCATCGATTACAGACCTCTCAACAAGAAAACTATCAAGAACAGGTACCCAATACTCAGGATAAATGAGCTATTGGATGAATTACATAGTGTAGTTTACTTCTCCAAGATAGATCTTCGCTCAGGGTACCATTAGATCAGGGTGAGAAAGCAAGATATACATAAGACTGCATTTTGATGCCACTATGGACATTATGAGTTCTTGATCATGCCGTTTGGTTTGACAAACACACTTGCTACATTTCAGTCCTGCATGAACCACATCTTCAATAAGTAGTTGTGTAAGTTCCTCTTGGTATTCTTCGATGACTTACTCATTTAAAGCAAGACCTGGGAGGAGAATTTGAGACAGTTTGATGAGATTTTGACTATCATGGAGGAGCAATCTGTTAATGTTATGATAGCTTTGGGTTCATCCTTCCAGCCATGAGTGAAAAAATAAATCAATATAACCTATCGGCTATTTATTTATATGTGTCATTTAATGAGAATGGGCGCTTCTCTTGGCAACAATATAATTTCTCTTGGGCCGACTTTCCTTATAATTTGCATTTATTATTTGTAAATATATTCCTTGTATTATGGCCGACCTTGTACATGAAGAGGTGCGACCTCTCTCACATTTGTATATATACAAGGTCACTTTCATCTATTTGATCATCATTCAACTTCGATTCATTCTATACCATTAGATCAGGGTGAGAAAGCAGGATATACATAAGACTGTATTTCGATGCCACTATGGACATTATGAGTTCTTAGTCATGCCGTTTGGTTTGACAAACACATCTGCTACATTTCAGTCC
>VDFB02159764.1:0-44614 GCA_007258455.2 Sequoia sempervirens
CCTCTCTTAGGTCTCTCTCACTCAATCCCTCTATCTGTCTCCCCTTAACCCTTAAACCCTCTACCCTCTACCCTTAACCCTCCCTTCCTTTATCTCTCTCTCTCTCTCTCAAGTATCTCCATCCTAGCACCACTCTCTCTCTCGGGTCTCTCTCACTCACTCACTCACTCTATCTCAAGTCTCTCCCTCCTGCCACTTCTCCCTCTCTTGGGTCTTTCTATCACTCCTCCTCCTTTATCCTTCTCCCTCTACCCTTAAACCCTTAACCCGCCAACCCTTAACCCTTAAACCCTAAACCCTTGAACCATCTACCCTCTACCCTTAACCCCACCTCCCTCTATCTCTCTCCCACTCCCTCCCTCTCTTTCTCTCTCTCAACTCCCTCCATCATACCCCCTCTCCCTCTCTTAGGTCTCTCTCTCACTCAATCCCTCTATCTCTCTCCCCTTAACCCTCTACCCTCTCCCCTTAACCCTCTGTTCCTTTATCTCTTTCACACACTCACTCCATCTATCTCTCTCACCTATACCCTTATAACCCTCTACCATATACCCTAAACCCTAAACCTTTAACCCTTAAACACTCTACCATCTACCATTAACCCTTAGGTCTATGTGTACACAAATCGAATATCTGATTTGTAGAACAAAAATTATACCGTTACAAGTATCATAAATTTATTTCAAATGAATCGGTTATCAGATTTATTGGCCATAGAAAAGCCCCATGAGCCCCATGTGGGCCGTTTTGTGCATTCCAATGGACCCTACATTCTGTTTGCAGGCAACACACACATGGTTTCAGATAGGAAGAGACAAAGATCAACTTTTTGGAGCATCTTCTATTGAAATTTGTCATAAGCAATGATTTTTAGTATCTTTTATGAGGTATAATGGGGAGCAGTAGTCGTCGGAAGCAAAAACATAAGAGAAAGCTTACAAAAGAAGAAATTTAAGCATATAGACAAAGAGATAGAGAAAGTCATAGGAAGAGAAGACAAGGTATGTTAAATATTGGTGAACCTAACCCCTATGGTATTTCAAGTGAAGAGGAAATTGAATATTTTCAAGGTGAAAATGTTGGAATTGAATATGTTGAACATGATATTCAAATTAGGAATGGAATTATTGAAATTGATAATGAAAATGTTCAAGGTGAAAATGTTGGATTTGAAGATGTTGAACATGATATTGAAATCGGGAATGAAATTATTCAAATTGATATTGAAAATGTTCAAGGTGAAAACTATGGTAATGAAGATTTTGAACATAATATTGAAGCAAGTGTAAATTATGTTTCACCAAATTACATGAGAAATGAAGAACCTTGTATGGAAGAAATACATATTCTAATTTAAAGACCTTCAAGAACCCCTAAATGGTTACTTGAATTTGATGAGAACATTATAAACAATTTTGAAGGCAAGAGGTCAACACGAACTATTCGGTTATGGGCTAGAAGACTTTTCAACCAATATTTTAGTGATAAGACATTGACCGAGCAATGCCAACTTTCTATACAATTGCTAAAGATGCAAAAGATGAGACCTTTTCTAGCCAAATTGAAGATTCATGTGAACAAGAAGACTGAAAAAAATTCTATTATTGTCAAAAATCCTTTTAATGCTCTCAAGTCTATTGGAAAAAGTAACAAGGAAAAGGATAAGAGAGTTTCTCAAAGAGTCATTACAATTGCCCTAGTAAGCCATAAATTGAAAAAGGCTCACTTTATGAGACAAACTTGTAATTATTTTGACATAAATCATAAAAATTTGGATAGAGCACTTGCAAGAAGAGAAAGAATAGATGATCCTCTTCAAAATGATACATGGGCTTTTATCGGGAGGCTTCCACGTGTTGATAAGAAGCTAACTGATAATGTAAAGCAGGTAATTCAACAATTTTGGCATGATAACTCTAGAGTATCGATGTTTTAAAGTTAAGAATTGGCAATCGAGACCATACACCACATCCTAAACATTTCTTGGAATCAAGCCAAACAATGTTGTTCAAAAAATTTATTGAAACACATAAAAGTATGGAAATCTCGCAAAGGACTTTTGAGGGTTTGAAGCCATTTTATTGTGTGCCTCTTAAGATTCGTAATACTTGTTGTTGCAAATACCATGTGGATTTTTCAATGTACCATGAGCTATTATGCTATATCCGTTCTACTTTGCATACTAATGAAATGTTGCAGGAGTGTGGTGCAATGCATCTTCTGAAATCATCAAGGGACTTGCTAGATCTATTTTTATGTTCTAGAGATGATGGTTGCTTTTCTATAGAAACGAAAATTCTTATTTGTCCTGGTATACCAGTATGGTGGTATGAGGTTTGTTTCAATGTTTTCATGAGGTTGAATATGAATTTGGAAAGCTTGTTGAGAAAAAGAGATATGAGATAGTCAAATATACTTTGCAAAGTGGAGGTGAAGGTTCTAGATGTGAGTTGGTTACAAAAGAATGTAGTGTTGCTGATTTTATTTCAGATTTTAAGGACAATCTTTTCTACAAGTATGCAAGATATAGTCATAGGTCTCAGTGGTTGGATCAACAATTTAGGATGTGTAAGGACTATTTTCTGATTGGCACTATTATATTAGTGGTTGATTTTGCAGAAAACTACACATTGCAACCACAAAATGAGGTACAATCTCAGTATTACAATTCCATTCAGATTGCTATTTTTGTCCACATAACGTTTAGACATGCACCTGATAGTACAGAGGAGGATCGAAAGATAATAAAAGAGTATCATTTTTATATGAATGATGATAGATCTCACTCGTCTGAGTATGTCCAACATTGTTTTGAGAATTTTTTTGAGTTCTTGTAGGAGCATGATATAGCATTGGGCCGACATCTAATTTGGTCAGATAATTGCACAGATCAATTCAAGAATGCTCGTATGTTTTATTGGTTGAGTAGAATGCATGTAGATAGGGTTCTACCTCATATTTGGAGTTTTTTTTAAGTTGGACATGGGAAAGGGGAGCATGATGGAGCAAGTGCATGTGTAAAGAGAGCTCTAGTTAAGGAGCAATTGAAGATTTCAAGAGCAAAATTCAGCGATGCGCATTTTATAGTTGATTGGTGTAGTTCAGCATTGTCACAGGGAGGGACACTTGATTCAACAGTGTGCAGATTCTTTTGGTTCATTGAGGAGGGTACAGTGGGAGGCAGATTGGATTGTCATACAATCAAAGATTCTTCAAAGATGCATTCATTTCGAAGCTTAGATGCAGGCACATGGACCATTTGGACACGAGAGTTGGCTTGTTTTTGTCAGAGTTGTATTCAGTGTTAGTGGGATTAATGCAAGTCAAGTGAGTGGGTGGATACATGGGTACCACAGTATCTAACTCCTTTATCTCAAATAATATCCATGACAAATGACACAATGGAAAGTTCAGTTGATTACGACCTGCTTTCAAATCTACTATAGATAGGACATATTTTTGCAGTTGTTGCACCGTAGGGGAATGAAGAGAGATCAGACTATTGGTTGGCTCGATGGTAATGCCGAGCATAAGCTAACACAACCGATGGAAGATGATGATGGTTTCATGTATCCTATAGGTTCAATTGTGGTTGTGGGAACTTGGTTGCGAACATACATGATTAGAAAGAATGGCATACCTGCATTTGAAGACTACGAGAAACACAAAACCATTCTCATGTATTAGCACCT
The DNA here is from genome assembly GCA_007258455.2 of Sequoia sempervirens. Lineage (NCBI taxonomy): Eukaryota > Viridiplantae > Streptophyta > Pinopsida > Cupressales > Cupressaceae > Sequoia > Sequoia sempervirens. The sequence continues at coordinate 3,693 of VDFB02159764.1, forward strand.
TGTTATAGCAACAAATGTTAAGTTGTTGAAGCATCATGAGACCAAAGACAAAACAACTTCATGGATAGCAATAATGTTGATCCACTTGACATGTTGGATGCTCTCTGTAGAGATGACCAGCCAGTCTACTTGAATAGCATTTTAAAGAATGGAAGGTAGAATACTTATGTTAATTATGATTAAGTTCATTAGTGTTATTTATTTAATACTGATATTTTATATACTATTGCAATGCAGCTATCTTTAATAGTGATATTTTGTATGCACTTTTGCAATATTTTTGGCAAGGCGATCATGGACTGTTGCAACAATAGCCCGACTCGATCCTTTCGAGGTATGCATCTTTTATAGTTCATCACCAACTCATCATCATTCAAGTTGTTTGAATTAGCCATAGATATGTTAATAGTCTAAAAGCATCTTTTTCTAATGTGACAATATAGATTTCTCATTTTCCCACTTTGCGTCTTCACGGCATGATTGATCCATGGACCTGCTACAACAATAGCCATCTCTAATCCTTTCGAAGAGGTATGCATCTTTATAGTTTGCATCACCAACTCATCATCATTTAGGTTGTTTAGATTAATATAGATATGTTAGTCTAAGCATCTTTTATATTGTGACAATATAGATTTCCCATTTTCCCACTTTTAGGTGTTGACATGATTGATCTGTGGACTTTACTGCAAAATAGCCAACTCGATCCTTTTGAAGGGTATGCAACTTGATTACAACAATATAGATTGGATTATTCTAAAGCGTCTTTTATAGTTTGCATTACCATCTCATCATATTTTGTGTCATTTAGAATAATATAAGATTGGTTATTCTAAGCTACCTTGATGGTTTGTCTGAGGTGCTTGTCGGTCTAAATTGAACATACTACTATTGTTGAAAGGCTATTCTTACTGAATGCCTCTAATAGGAAATTTTGAAATTTCAATTGTCAAGTGGAAACAATGTAAGGCGGTCATGGTGTGTATGGGCATAATCTATACCAGTGGGATTTTTGAAGTATAGGTCAAATATGCGGCATTGTATAAAGGGTATGTTTAAAATGTAAAGTGCGTATTTTTGGGAGCTCATAGGTTTTGTAAGGGGTCTATTTTGTACTTAATCGAGCTACAACCGAAGGTTTTCTTCCTGGTTCTTTCTTGTCGGTATGTTCATTTGAACTAGGTTTTGTAATACTATCTAGTCCTCTCCCCTACTATCTCTTACTCTATCTCTTACTCAAAGAGTAAGGAGAGAGCTTAACCCATCTATTTTTTTTGAAGAGACATACATATACTAGCAATCACATGTGAAGATGTAATGGGCACATTGATAGGTGCAATATGAAATTATGTATGCTACAATTGAAGTAATTGCAAGAAGTCTTGTTATGGTGAAAGTTTTATTAGAGAATACGTAATCATGTTTTCTTAAAGAAGAAGTATTAATAGGTATTAATTTTGAAGTAAATTTAATCTATATGCAAAACATTTGTAAATCAATATGTGTGTAATTGTAACAGTAAAATTTGTGCATACCATGTCATTTCCCACACAATTTTGTGTCTATTTTGAAGAAATGTCTTGATACATGTATGTAGTGACTCAACATCTAAATTCAAGCTCATATCTCTAGCCTTTTATCAATTTGCATACTTAAATCACTATACAATTAGCCCTATCCTATTCTTATTCACACACATCTATACATTTACCTTATTTTCCCATTTATCACATTCACCAATGGGTATGCCCTCATTTATCCATTAGCCACCTGGAATTGATTGTTAGCCACTTAGATTTAACTATTAACCCATTCTAGGACACTTCTTCAATTGCAATGGTGACATCATGGTCACAAACCTATTCCCTTTCATTTTAAAATTCAAAATTCAAACTTTTGGCTAAGTGGCATCATTCACCCACTTTGAGTTGACTAAACACATGTTTGGCATAATTTGATGATATACGCTAGCATTAATAGCATACAATATATTCATTATAATCATGAAAACATTCATTTATCTTATAGCATTGGAGCAATTAATAGTGAGACATTTTGATTCAATGCAATAAAAATGAGTAACAAATTTGAACATCTAGAGTGCTTGCCAACTATTTTTAATCTTGTTTCACTTTTTGGGGATTGATCTAGGAGAACTTGCCTCCCCATGAGAAATAAACAACCCTTATGATATTTCTAAATACCACCAAGTCCCTAGATATTCAAGAGTAGATCAAAGATAAACATTCATACCCTTATCAACCCTTAATTATCAAATACCCCTATCAACCCTTAATTATGTTAGGTTGATTGTGTTTGATTGGTTGCATTTACTTAATTATCCTAGGTTAACTTCATAAATAAACTTTTTTTTCTTTATATTTTGTTGAGCCCAACCAATCCTACACTTGATCCAACCTTCTTTTTAGGGTTTTACATTATTAAGGTTTTCAAATCTACAGTTTTCTAAGTTTACATTCTATTTTCAAATTTGAACTTTCTTATACATCCTTGTACATCATTGATACATTTTTCTATTAGGTTTTGCATTTTTTATGTTAAGATATAGCAAATTATATTCACTTGCAATTTGATGTGTAAAACTCTTGTATTGTTAGAATGAGTACTTGAATGATCATAAGGTGTTGACCATCATTGCCATCAATGAAATTGACCATCTCTCACATGTAATGCTTGGGAGTTACATTGGGAGAAGTGGATCATCTTTCCATAATGTTATGGGTTCCTACTTAGTTGATATGTTCATAGTGGAGGGCTAGTTTTAGGAATTGGTGCTCTCGATGATTTATTGGTCAAATACATTATCTATTCATGGATTCCATCTTGAGTGCTATCATAATTACATGTTGGGGTGGTTCATGGTTTTAAACTATCGAGAATGGTTTTGGTGGCAATTAGTTTGGGGAAACCACTTACATGGTTTTATCTTCCCATTGCTTTGTAAATTGGAGGAATTATATGGAGGTTTCATGGGTTATGCAGGTGTACTTAAGGCCTTCAAGGGCTCAAGATAGGTTTGGTTGAAGGAGTTTTTTTCTTTGAATCAATAAAGTTTCAATTGCTTAATTCATATTTTACTATTTTTCTTGTGTTTTCTGCCTGTGCACAAGCCATTCAAGCATTTTTGTATAAAAAATTTATGTAGAAACGTTATTACATGTCTTTGTTGGAATATTTTCCTCAATCCATACTAATATGTAACTCTTGGAAGGCAAATTCGTTGTGACATTATTCATGTCTAGGCGACTAGCTGTTCTAAATCCGTTTGAAATGTTCATGTCGCCGAGACAGAGGTGATGTCTTGCCGAATGAAGTCTATCGCTGTAACCTAGATGTATTCGTTGTGACCTTTCATCGAAGTGAAGACCTATGGCCAACAATATGTTCTTATTGAGCTTTGAGGAGACTTATTAGTATGTAGTGTTGCCGATATGGAATGTCTCATCAAGTTGCTATCAGGTGTCTAGCAGATGTCAAGGAGACTCCTAGCGACCAGGTCATCAAAGTATCACAAAGGGCTTTGGGGAGAACTCTCGGCGACTGAAGGATGTCTCACTGATAGCATATGGTCATCAGGCTAACACACAAGGTTTTGGTAAGATGTCCCAATGATCGATGAAGGTCTCACCGATAGCTTGGGGTCTTCGCGGTGACATTAAGACTTTGGTATGAAGTCTTGGCGACAAGTGCTTGGTCTCACCAATAGGGATGGTTTTAGTATGACATATTCGCTCAGTGAATGGTCTTGGTGAAGGTCATAAGTCTTGCTAACTTGGTAATACTTGGTTGTGCTCGGAGAGAAGTCCTGGCGAAAGCGATGAGTCTCGCCGACTGGTGGATGCTTTGGTGAAACCTAAGAAGACTCGGAGTGATGTCCTAGCGAGAGCGATAGTCTTTCCAAATGGAAAACTCACGTCAGCATGACTTGAATAATTTGGTATGATACTTGCTAATGAGGAATCTCTTGCCGATAGAAATGAAATGGATATCAGTAGTTTCGGTATGACTTGTGGCTTTCGTTATAACGTCCTACCAACTATTGCGACTTACGTCGATATCGATATAGAGACTTTGTGGCATCGGGGAGACACTGTTAGTGTCTCACTGATATGCCAAAAAGTTGAACGCCTTTGACCATCTGACCATCCTATGTGGAGCCTCGTGGACCAATCAGAGGAAGCAAATTTCAAATGAATGATAGTTAGATTTTTTGCAATAGTTGTGATGTTGTTGTTGAACTGCATGCAAGGAAAAATCAATTGCTCGAAAGGAAATTGTCTATGATTTGTAATGGCAGATAAGGATGAACAGAAGGTAAAAATTATAATGTGATAAGATTTAAGGAATTGATTCTGATTTGCATTAAGAGTAAAAAATGAATTGGATTCTTGAGAGCATTTTTCTGTAACTGGATGAACAGTGAATGAAGCTACTGTGAATTGATACCAGAGTGTTGTCTCTGCATTGTATGTAATTTGTTGATTACTGAAATACAAAGAGATTCGACTTGGTGTGGTGGGTTTTTTCCTGAAAGGGTTTTCCCACGTAAATCTATTGTTCATTGTCTTTGAGTATCTTCTCTGTTTATGTAAATCTTTCATGTGTGTCTTAATTGGACTGTAATTAGAAAATTAAAAGTACTATATGCTTTCTTCCCTGTAGTTTTGACGTTAGGAAAGTTTCTTCTGCACCTCTGCTTTCCTTACAGTCTTGATGTTATTTCAAGAGTGGAAGGTGTGGAGAACTGGGTTTTGAAATAAAATGAAGAGTTAAAGGTCTAAAAATGGTGGTTTTTTTTCACTTGAAAATAGAGTTTTTACCCTAGGGTTTGCAAAAATCTCTGAGATACTAGAAGTTTCTTTATTTTCTAAGCATATTGGGGCCTAAATAAAGGTGTCTAAGGTGGTGGTAGAGTCTGAAAGGTTGTGGAAGTGCTACATCCAAAAAACCCTTAAGAATTACACTAAAAATAAGGGTTTTTTTATTTGACGGTTACAGGTCCGTAAAAATGGAATCCAATTATAGAATTTTTGTTTTCTTGTAAATTTATTGGCTGCCCCAAGTTTTTAGGGGTCTGTGTGGTGTTTGAAGGTATGTTGCTTTGCATTTTTGGGCTAATTAAGTAGCCTGTTGAAGGGTGAATGTATAGGAAGTCAACGTTGGTCCAGGGAAATGTGTATTTAGTTGCTTGTCGAGTTTTAAGGGGGTTTTGGAATGTCCAAAGAGATTAGAATAATCTTGTTAGATTCCTCAAATAGGCAGGTTGCAAGGAATTTGTGATTGTGCCCTTGTGTCTGCATCAATTTTTCACCTAATTTCACTCGGTCCAATATAGCTCGGAGTGATTCAGTGTATTTGGATGTAAGAGAGGACCATCCCTAGCATAAATGTACCCATCCAGATGAGTTGGAATAGTTTGTTTGGTCATACAAGTTGTAGAATGAAAGTTGCACCACTTTGCAACTTTACACTACTTGCATCTAGCAACTTTTCCCTCCATTGAAAATTCATCACCATAGGAAAATGCCTTCAAGATAGCAAAAACTGAGAGAGGTTTTTGTAGATGGTCACAACACAATCCCATAGCCTTAGATAGAGATTCTGTAAGCATCACGGTCTCCAAGAAATAGACCTTCAAAGATTGCTTCCTTTTAGCACTTTGGACTCTTAAGGGAAATCATCGGTCCAATGTAGCTCGGAGTGATTCGGCGTATTTGGGTGCAAGAGAGGACCATCCCTAGCGTAAACATACCCATCTAGATGTGTTGGAATAGTCTGTTTGGTCGTACGAGTTGCGGAATGAAAGTTGCACCACTTTGCAACTTTACACTACTTGCATCTGGCAACTTTTCCCTCCACTGAAAAGTCATCAACACAAAAAAATGCCTTCGAGATAGCAAAAATCAAGATATTTTTTTGTAGATGGTCACAACACGATCCCATAGCCTCAAACGGAGAGTCTGTAAGCATCATGGTCTCCGGGAAATAGACCTTCAAAGATTGCTGCCTTTTAGCACTTTAGACTCTTAACGGAAATCATTGGTCCAATGTATCTCAAAGTGATTCGACATATTTGGGTGCAAGAGAGGACCATCCCTAGTGTAAACGTACCCATACGGATGTGTTGGAACGGTTCGTTTGGTCGTACGAGTTGTGGAATGAAAGTTGCACCACTTTGCAACTTTACACTACTTACATCTGGCAACTTTTCCCTCCACTGAAAAGTCATCACCACAAGAAAATTCCTTCGAGAGAGGTTTTTGTAGATGGTCACAACACAATCCCATAGCCTTGGACGAAGATTCTGTAAGCATCACGGTCTCTAAGAAATAGACCTTCAAAGATTTCTTCCTTTTAGCACTTTGGACTCTTAAGGGAAATCGCCAGTCCAATGTAGCTCGGAGTGATTCGGCGTATGTGGGTGCAAGAGAGGACCATCCCTAGCATAAACATACCCATCCGGACGTGTTGGAACAGTTCATTTGGTCGTACGAGTTGCGGAATAAAATTTGCACCACTTTGCAACTTTACACTGCTTGCATCTGGCAACATTTCCCTCCACTGAAAAGTCATCACCATAGGAAAACGCCTCTGAGATAGCAAAAAATGAGAGAGGCTTTTGTATATGGTCACAACATGATCCCATAGCCTTAGACAAATAGTTTGTAAGCATCATAGTCTTTGAGAAATAGACCTTCAAAGATTGTTGCCTTTTAGCACTTTGGACTCTTAAGGGAAATCATCGGTCCAATGTAGCTCAGAGTGATTCGGCGTATTTGGGTGCAAGAGAGGACCATCCCTAGTGTAAATGTACCCATCTGGAAGTGTTGGAATAGTCTATTTGTTCGTACAAGTTGCGGAATGAAATTTGCACCACTTTGCAACTTTACACTGCTTGCATCTGGCAACTTTTCCCTCCACTGAAAAGTCATCACCACAAGAAAACACCTCTGAGATAGAAAAAACTAAGAGAGGTTTTTGTAGATGGTCCCAACACGATCCCATAGCCTCAGACGGAGACTCTGTAAGCATCATGGTCTCCAAGAAATAGACCTTCAAAGATTGCTGCATTTTAGCATTTTAGACTCTTAAGGGAAACTAGTGGGCAACATAGTTAACTTCTTCACAAACTTGGTTTGAAGTAATTTCATTCTTTTTTGTGCATTTAAAATGAAGTTTTAATCCTTCCACCCTAAAAGTGACCTCTAAATAACTTCAAACACCTTAACTACCTCATTGTTATTCATTTGTTTTGCAAACAAGCATTTTCATTCCAAGAGGCTGAGCTTTCATTTTTTATTGTTGGATTGAATACGGACTGTGACACAACTTTTTTTTTTCAAAAATTGTTCAACATCATTGAACTAAGAATTTATCACAGATTTACTAAGAAACAAAGGATTACCACAAAATAAAACACATTACACTTCAATTCTCACTGAGTTGATGTACTCTTCAACATCTCTCTTCTCTAAAAGCGACCTCTAAATCACATCAAACACCTTAACCACTCTAAAAGCGACCTCTAAATCACTTCAAACACCTTAACTACCTCATTCTTATTCATTTGTTTTGCAAACAAGCATTTTCATTCCAAGAGGTTGAGCTTTCATTTTTGCTTTCAAAGAAAAATCTTCCTATGCCACTGTTACACTACACAGGTAAACCAGGTTTTGTATTTTTGACCTATATTAAGTACCACTCTCAAGTACCAATGTAACAATGATACAAAATGACTTTTGAGACTGCAAGAAGACATCTGATAACTCTTGAGTGTACTAAAAGAATTCTTATGATTTTTGAAGAATGTTGATAACTCTACTACAGGAAGGTGATGAGAGATTGCTTAGCGATGAAAAGCTTGAGGCATCTTATGAGGAAGCCATGCCAACCAAAGAAATGATCAAGCGTGAAGTCACAACTTGCAGCCATGGAACTGAACCTACTGAACCTGAAGAAGATGGTTGTGTTGCTGACCGGAAGAGCACCTCTGGATGGTTGTGTTGCTGACCGGAAGAGTACTTAAAGATTCAGAGGGAGCCTACTGAACCTAAAGAAGATGGTTGTGTTGCTGACTGAAAGAGCACCTTTGGATGTTGTTTTAGTTGAGGTCTGCGATGAACACTTGTACACACCATAGTATGGTTGTAGCCATTATGGTTGATATCCTGTTGAGGCTATATCTAATATCACAATGAGATGATATTCTTCTTTTCACTTATGGTTGTAGCCATAGTACTAGACATCACGATGAGGTGATTTTCCTTGTGCAGCTAGAAGTATCCTCCCTAGCTGAGAGGGAGTGTTGATGATTATTGCAGCGTCAGTCATATCCTTCCAACAATCTCCTCTACATAAGAATAAATTAAACATAGCCAAAGCTATTTAATTTATATATATATATATATATATATATATATATATATATATATATATATATATATATATATATATATATATATATATATATATATATATATATCGATTTGTGATTAATGTTAATTCATCAAGAGATATGAGTTAATGAAGAGGTGCATTTATGAAGAGGCCAACATGCTTGAGGCATAATTTATGTCAAATAATATTTATTATTTTATGAAGGCCGACTTCTATCTTGGAGGCGCAATTATTGAGGCACATTCTTTTTGGAGGTTGACCAATATTATGAAGTGTAGACATCTAAATTTGGACACTTAATTTATCCAAATTTATCCCCTTTAATTAACATCCTTAAGTTTTTCTAAATCCCTAAGGTATTTAATCAATAATACTTTATCTCTTTCCATCAATTGAATTAAATAAATATTCCATTTATTTAATTCCCCTCATGTCACATCCTCTATCATTTTTATCTTATCTTAATCCTATTTCTAATCCCATCATTAGGATGTGCACATGCCTAATCCTTGATTAGGAGGTGTCACATCCTCCAACTTTTGCAAGTTGGCCTCTAATCTCTCTTAGCCACCTAACCTTCCTCTAACCCTTCACTAACTAGCCTAATCAGCTTCTCAAGGAATTTTTAATTCCTTTTATCCTTCCAAGGAATATTAAATTCCTTTCTTCCCCATGTCCTTTATGACATGTGTCCTTAGTCAACCTTATTAAAGGCTTCTCTCCCTTTGACAAGGCATCTCCCTTCCTGTATGTGAATTTTAAATTCCACCTTTTAATCCCCATCGCATTTAAGGAATTTTAAATTCCTTCTCTATCCCCATAAGGATATTTGAGGAATTTTTAATTCCCACTTGTCCTCTCACTCCACATGGGGACAAGTACCTCCCCTTTATGAGGAGATCTTGTCCAATCCCAAGGTACTTGTACCCCCCTCCATGTCATGTCCTTCTCCTTCCACCCTTCATGTCCACTTCACCTTTAGGGCTATCTCACATGTTATTACGTCAAGATGTGAGGGCTTGTGAGTTCTCAACTCACCTTGGCCCTACATCTTGATATTTGGTGGCTCAATCTTGACCGTCCATTTCCCCTAGGATTTCTCAAAAATCCTATAAATACCCCCTCTTTTCTCCCATTTTGGGGAGAGATCATTTTGCTAGCCAAACTCTTGCAATTTTGTTTCTCAACTTATACTTAGCCATTTTCTTATTTTCATCCACTTGCACTCATCCTCACAACATCACTTAGCTTGCATCTACTTGCCATCAAAGGAGCATACACATCCAAGATTGAAGGGCCAACCAAAGGATCGACTCAACGCAAGGTATAAGGTTCCATTTCATTGCTTTGTCTTGCATTGTTTCCAACTTAGGCTAATCTTGAGGTGTAGGTTGTTTTAAGTTGTTTATTTGCACTCTTTTACTTGCTGCTCATTTTCTAACGCTCAAATTCGACTTATCACATTTCTGGCACGCCCAGTGGGACCCACAAACAGGTCTCTTTCTTTCACGTTTGCTATTTTTTGCATTTTTGCAGGTCCAAGTTACAGAGTGGCGGACTGGTCCTGGAGTGGTGGACTGGTCCTGGAGTGGTGGACTGGTCTTGACAGAGTGGCAAACCTGTCCTACAGTGGCAGACCTATCCCAGTGCAGTGGTGGACTGGTCCTAATTCAGTGGCAGACTGGTCCTGACAGAGTGGCGGACCTGTCCTACAGTGGTGGCCCTGTCCCAGTGTAGTGGCAGACTGGTCCTAATTCAGTGGCGGACTGGTCCTAATTCAGTGGCGGGCTGGTCCTAATTTAGTGGCGGACTGGTCCTAATTCAGTGGCAAACTGGTCCTAATCCAGTGGCGGACCTGTCCCAGTGCAGTGGTAGACTGGTCCTAATTTAGTGGCAGACTGGTGCTAATTCAGTGGCAGACTCGTCCTAATTTAGTGGCGGACTAGTCCTAATTTAGTGGCAGACTTGTCCTGCAGTGGCGGACCTGTCCCAGTGCAATGGCAGACCTGTCCTAGTTCAGTGGCGGACTGGTCCTAATTTAGTGGCGGGCTGGTCCTAATTCAGTGGCGGACTGGTCCTAATTCAGTGGCGGACTTGTCCTGGAGTGGTGGACCTATCCCAGTGCAGTGGTAGACTAGTCCTAATTCAGTGGTGGACTCCGTCTCAGCTAGTGCTGGGCGGGATCAACTCTAATTCAAGGGGCCGGGTCCTAATTCAAGCAAGTGACTTGTCCTAATTCAAGCATGGACTCGGGTCTCTACTCAGTGGGCTGACTCCGTCTCTAATGTGAGTGGGCGGACTGGGTCTCTATCGCAAGCAAGGGAAATTGGCCCTACAGAGTGGCGGACCTATCCTCCAGAAGGTAAAAATTTCAAGTTTTCCCGAATTGTCTTTTGGTAAAATAGGAACATAGTTTAATTAAAGGGGTGCCAATAAACCTTGCTTGGCGTGTTTGGGAAGGCTATCGGAATTTATCCAATCCTCTTGCCCCATTTGGCTGCATCCCCGGTGATGGAGGAAATTGTAGCTTCCAAGTCTTTGAGTCACCCTTTTTACTTTTCTTAACAAGACCTGCTTGGGGATTTCATCACCCCAAAGGACGGTCTCAACCACGCATACTAGCAGGGTATATAAAGGGGGGAGAGCAAAATTTGTACCTCAATCCAACCGTGTCATAATGGGCGAAGCGTTGAGATAACGTGAAGAGTTGGTCTGAGCCTTTAGTATCTCGCTAAGGTTCCCGACTCACGCTTGTAACGGGTTGGTGTTCACGGTTTGGGCCTCACGTACCGTGCGTATATCGAGGACTCCTTAGCAACCATGTTCATCCTAGAGTAGAAGACTTTATTGACCATACCCGTTTCTACTAATCTTAGGGTTGTGCTGTTTGAATTTCCTTTCTCGTGCATAAACTAGTGATTATCAGTTTGACCAAGTCTTGTATGATTGCTATATTTTGGGTCCTTTGCCTTACCCATCCATCCAAACATCCAATTTAAACTTATCATTTGGCGGACCTATCCCTGTCCTGTGGCCAAACCTATCCTTCTGCAGTGCCAAACCTGTCCTTGTGCAGTGCCAAACCTGTCCTAGTGCAGTGCCAAACCTGTCCTTCTACAGTGCCAAACCTGTCTTTCTGCAGTGCCAAACCTATCCTTGTGCAGTGGCGAACCTATCCTTGTGCAGTGGCGGACCTGTCCCCGTGCTGTGGCGGACCTATCCCTATGCTATGGAGGATCTGTCCTAGTGCAGTGGTGGACCTGTCCTGCTCTTTCTTCCCAGGGCTGCCATTTCCACACCGTTTATTCGATTGACTCCGTTCAAAGGCAGTTCTTCTCATTTTTTCGTGCTCTTTCCAATGATATGTACCACTTCATACTTTTGATAAGTTGGCCGGGGCACCTTTTTCTTCACCATCTGCCTCCTCGAGGGGGGTACACCCTACCATTCTCTCTATTTACTCATTCTGAGTGAACATTCATCCATTTCACACCTCCTTTCATCATTTTGAACTCTCATTCTGTCGTTCTGATCATTTGTTTACTCGATTCGAGTAATCGTTCATCTGTCTCAATCAACCGTTTGCTCATTTTGAGTATTTGTTCATCCATTTCTATCATCCATTCCTCCAATTAAATCATCCAAATCCCCTAAACTTTGTCTCGGGTTATCATCCAAATTGACCAAAGTGTCTGATCTGATCGTCATCATTAAAATCCGCTTAGGATTGTCATCCATCCTAAGTTAATCATCATCGTCGGCCCAATCAATCCATTTTCAATCTCAAAGTGGATTCAGTGCCGCAATCATCATTTCATCCTTTAATCCGATCAATCAGTATCCTAAGTCATCTAAGATAATCTCTGAACGGGGTTTAAAGTCCCTTCCGTCATCCTATCTGATCCATCGGTCGATCTTATCTTATCCAATCCAATCCAATTGCATCCCTATCCAATCACCTTCGACCCAATCAATCTACTTCCATCTCGAGGCAGATTCGGTGTCATAATCATCCTTTGATAATCAAATCTTATCGTCATAACCAATCTAATCATCATCCAATCATCCTAATCTGAGCTTTAATCCAATCCCGATCTGAGCTTGTCCTAAATCCTGATTTGAGCTTTAGTCCATTTCCATCCAAAATCTTTATCCATCATCTTTATCCTTTCACCATCATGAATCCTTATCCTCCATCAATAGTGGTCAAGGGAAACCCTAATTACGTCGACGATGATAATGAAAGTCTTGTTGATCAAGAGGTATTTACATTGATCCTCTTGACACTATCATTGCTAGTAAGCTTTCCACCTACATTCCAAAAATCCACCTACCCTATCGAAGTTATCCCATCATGTCTTCATCTATGCCTAATCACACTCCTTATGCTACCTTGGACAAGGGATGTCCATCATATCCATCATATCCTTCATCTACATCATCCTCTTATCCAACACCCGCATCCTCTTATCCTAGTCTGCCATCACAATACCCTCATCCTAATCCCTCGTCCACATCCTCCTATCTCAATCCTTCATCCGCATATACCCACTACCCCGATCTCCCATACCAATCCACTCAGCCTAATCCTAGATTCACACCTTCCTATTCTAACTAACATCCACATCAACTCTATCTCTATCTCAACCACATTCGCAGCTTCCTATCTCCCATCCACCACCTCAATCTTAAGCATCCTCATCCACCATCCCAATACCTTTATTACAAATACATGCCTATATCTTCTGCACAATTAATGATCCACCATCCATAGTCATCCTATCCTAATTCCCATGCCTATATCCTTACCTTAATCCTCCATCCAAATTTTAATCTTTCCATCTAACTTGCCCACCAATCCCTAGTCCTAATCCCCCACTAACTGCAAACCTTTCATCCATTCTACCAATAATTATCCCACCTAGTGTATGCAAGTCTCTCATTTCAGAGGTTCTCCAAGGACTTATAACAAAGAAGACATCTCCCACTCCACACATTGCAGTCATGGAACCATGCCATCCCAACCTATCATCCATGGTCATTAGTGACGAGACCCTTCTCCATCCAACACCTATCATTGATGATACCATCACATCCTCCGAATCCACTGAGTCCCCATCTCCTACCATCACATCCTCTGAATCTACTGAGTCCCCATCTCCTACCATCACATCTACCAAATCCATTGAACACCCACCCCCTACTCTGAGAGCCGTCGAACCTATCAACGACACCCAAATCCAATCCACTTCGTCCACTCCTAGTATCCATTCCCAGGAATATCTTGAATCCTCCATCCTTCCAACTTCCCAACTTGAAGAGCCCCCCCATGACTCCATTATCATGCCTCCCACACATGATGAGTCATGCCAAGAGCCTGATCCAAAGCATGCCAACATATCCCCTCCTCCAGATCAAGATCCTACCATCCTATCTAGTCTACCGCAAGATCACAGTCCCCCATCCATTCCATCCCATGATCCTCTGGACATTCAAGATTCTACCACTCCATCTTTGTCTCCATTGCATGAGCTTGCTACCACAAAATTAGATCATATCATATCCCCTACTCCCTCTCCTAATACCACCCATCCAAGTGCTGCTATCCCATCATCTCCTTCTCAGGATCCCCCATCATCGCCTAAAAATGCTATCCCCACACCGCTTGCATATCCCCTTGGTACTCTCACATTCTTCCATGGTGGCCTCCTTGCAGAGAAAAACACATTGTATATACCACCCATCATCCCCCACCTAATAATGGACTCGCATCATATTTTCAAAATAACAAAAATCCTACAATGGATCGCATGCTCAAGAACATGAACTATCAAGGAAAAGGTCTAGGCCTTCACGAGCAAGGTATTTTAGAGCCCATCTAAGTCAAAGAACAAATCTGCATGCAAGGTCTTGGATCTATTCCCCAAGACTCACAATCTAAAGATGTTGTTACAACTTCTAGACGTCCTCAACGAGCCTTCTCCAAAAGAACTTTTGGCTCTACCCATCACTCTTTACCGCCAAATCATATATTTGCCATCCCTCACTCCTCTATTGTATCACCTCAAAACAACTGTCCATATTCCTCCTTCATCTGCTCCATCCATTTTGGGTCCTTACATCCCTCCATCCACAATCTCCCATCCTTCATCTACTGCATCCATCTTGGGTTCTTATGGCCCTCCACCCACTCTATCCATCTTGGGTCCATATATCCCAAGATCACCTCCTCCATCTCATTCGCTCATCCATCCAACACCTATCCATGTCATCCATCATAAACATCCCTCTCGCATATCCCATAATCAGGATCAACAAAGGCACATATCTAAACATCCCCCATCTACACATAATCCCCATACTCCTACCTCCATTGCTCCACATCGGCCATCCCCTCACACCCATCCCATTGCTAATAAATGCACTTTGGATGCCAAAAGAAAAATGCATCAATCTAAACACCCACATGAATCTAAAGCTTCCCATGTCCCCTCTAAAAGACATGGTAAAGAAAAGAAAAACAAAATCCCAAATCAAAATCAAATCTATAGCTCGCAAAGAGCCAGCAAAGCAAAGATCAAAACCATGTGGATCCCAAAGCAAAAAGAGGCAATGCCATCAAAAGAAAAATCTGTAAGAACATCCAAAGTTGCTAATCCAAAAGCTAACCATACCCACCTTTCATCTCCTAAGTCTGTTTTGGGTCCCTATGTCTCGAAATTCACTATTCCATCTCCTCCATTATCCCCACATTCTCCATCCATTAGTCCCCTTATCTTCTCACATCCATCACCACATGTACCAATGTTGGTCCTGAACTCATCTCCCATCCACATATCCACCCCCCTCATTCTATCCATACCATTTCCAACATCCCACCCATTACCCCACATATCTCCCCCATCAAATCCCTCTCATTCATCCTCTAGCATAATCCATTTCTCCTAATAAGGTTGTACCAACATCCAGCAGTCGGTTCGAACAAAATTCAATTAATACCTCATTATAGAACTTGATGCTTGAGTCCTTCATCCATATCCTTATGTATGTCTTCTAAATCCACTTGATACGCTCCCTATCCTTATCCATCTCCTTTGCATGCTATCCAAAAGTCAAAAATCAAAAACAAAATTTTTTTTTAAAAAATAGTAAAAGAAATAATCCGTCCAATGGTGAAAACTTGGCAACCAAGCACCTTGGATAAGTACCATAATGAAAACTTGGCAAACATGCATCATGCATAAATCCCTATTTGCACTTGGGGCCAGCTTCTTGATATGCATTCCCTCCATCCGCTATGCTTCCTGCTACGCTTTTGGCTATGCACCCATCTTCTTGCTATACATCATTTTCATCCATCCCCTCCACCCTATCGAGCTTACACATCCTGTTTGGAATATCTCATTTATCCCAATCCTTCCATCCTCCTTGTGATCTTGATAATAATGGGGCAAGCATATAAGCATGCTTTGGGCACCTCTTAGCATACATTCCCCTCATCCGCACACTATCCTAATCCTCATTCGCACTCGTCTCTCTTCCTTATCCACCCATCATGCTACCTTCCATATCCCTTCCTTACCCATGCATCCTATCTTCATCCATATCACTCTTTTCTCTTCCCATCCACTTGTCTTCCATCCTTCATTCCTCCCCACACATGACATATCTAGAGTGGGGGCATCTGTCTTCCTCTGTGCTATAGTCCTTGGAGACATCATTCATCCTATCAAATCACTCCTTTCCATTCCCCTATCATCATTCCCTTATCATTATATCCCCATCCCCATCCTCATCCTCCTATCCATCCATCAAAACACTCCCTTTCATATCCCCATCTTTGTCTTCCTACCAATCCCTTGTGTCTTCCCGTTCTCATCCTCTTATACATCCAAACCTTTATTTTTATCATTCTCCATCCATCCTAGCATCTATCCATCTACCTAGCCAATCCCCTCTATTCATCCAATCTCTTCCCCCTCCCCCATCCCTATCTTCATATCCGTCCACCATCACATCCATGTCTCACTATTCCATCCCTCCCTATCTCCCCCATCCTTTCCATCTTCCCATCCTCATCTCCTTCTCCTCATCCCATCTTATAATCCCTTGTCATTGGTATCTCGCTATAGCCTATATCTCATCATTCATCATCTCATCATTCATTTATCCATCCTATCATCCTCCCAATCCCTCTTTTGATGACTTGGATAACTATCCCATCCTTGAGCTTTGTGATCACCACCATCCTCCAATCCAATCCTGTAGGTCTCTCTTGTTCCGTCGTGTCAGTTCCGTCATTTTATTCCCTTTATTTGGGGTTATCTCATCATCTTTCATCCATCATTTGTCATCGGTCTTTTGTCGAACTACGTTGCCCCTGCGCTTTCACGTAGGCAAGGTCGATCATTTGATCCACCCCCGGGGTTCCATCCATCATCGATCTATATTGTCCACTTTTCTCCTTTTTTCCATCCTATCTTGGTCATCCATCAAAATCTCCATCATGGTCTGTCGTCAGCCTTTTATCGAACTACGAGGGCTCTACGCTTCCACGTAGGCAAGGCTAATCTTTGATCGGCCCTCGAGCCCCTAGGTCCCTAGGATGTGTTAGTCTCCTATCTTGTGTCATGTCTCTCATGTCGCGTCGTCAAGCTATGCCCTTATCTAGCTGGTTCTTAACCAACAAGATCCACTTGTATCATCAAATCCAATCAATTCTGAATATCATGTGTCATATCAATCTTTTAATTTAGTATCCATCATCGGTCTCAACAGGATGCATCCTTCCTAATAGACCTCATCAATCCCATCCATCCCCTTGATTGATCCTATGGCAAAGGACATTTGAAATTAATTGTGATCTTTTGATGCTTTTGGCTTTTGTTTATCATTTGAGCTCCCTATCATCACTTGTCATCGTCACCTTGATCCATCATATCATAGTGTGCTTTGACTAGTCAACATAGGGGTGTATCTTGATCTTTTGTTTGTCTTCTCAGTTGTCCCACGTAGTACCCACCAAGATCCCTGAGGTCTTGTGTTATGCTGGGGCATCCTTGTGTGCTTGTGGTTATCCCAATACCTGGCCTGACCAAAGTCACCATGACTTTGGGGTGTTGGGATAGCCTTCTTGTTTGTTATGTTTGTTTTATGCATTAGATGCTAATCCGCCTTGGTTCTTCATACCTTGGTGTCTTGTGTCTTATGCTATAGCAAAAATTAGTGCTCCGACGATGGCAAATTGCATCTCATCTTTTCATTGCATCATCTTCTTCAACTCCCCTTGCATCATCTCCTCCATTTCGAGAGCCCACTCGTGTTCTCTTGAACCCACATGTCCTCTCGAGGGGGCATCCTTCATCCCTAACTTTCATCTTTACCCTCATCATCTTCCTTCCTAGTCACTTCTTTGAATGACTGGGGCATCTTTTTCAATCTAACCATCTTCTTCTAGATTCTATGTTTTAATATTCTTTGAAATGATGCTACTTCGTAACACCATCTCAAAGAGGGGCAAAATGTAGATGTCTAAATTTGGACACTTAATTTACCCAAATTTATCCCCTTTAATTAACATCCTTAAGTTCTTCTAAATCCCTAAGGTATTTAATCAATAATACCTTATCTCTTTCCATCAATTGAATTAAATAAATATTCCATTTATTTAATTCCCCTCATGTCACATCCTCTATCATTTTTATCTTATCTTAATCCTTCTTCTAATCCCATCATTAGGATGTGCACATGCCTAATCCTTGATTAGGAGGTGTCACATCCTCCAACTTTTGCAAGTTGGCCTCTAATCTCTCTTAGCCACCTAACCTTCCTTTAACCCTTCACTAACTAGCCTAATCACTTCTCAAGGAATTTTTAATTCCTTTTTATCCTTCAAGGAATATTATTCTGTAATCTCAAATTTTTTCCTTTTGACAATCTCCCTTCCCCATGTGAATTTTTAATTCACCTTTTAATCCCCCAATGCATTTAAGGAATTTTAAATTCCTTCTCACATCCCCATAAGGATATTTGAGGAATTTTTAATTCCCCACTTGTCCTCTCACCCACATGGGGACAAGTACCTCCTTGATGAGGAGATCTTGTCCAATCCCAAGGTACTTTGTACCCCCCTCCATGTCATGTCCTTCTCCTTCCACCTCATGTCCACTTCACCTTTTAGGGCTATCTCACATGCCACATGTCAAGATGTGAGGGATTGTGAGTTCTCAACTCACCTTGGCCCTACATCTTGATATTTGGTGGCTCAATCTTGACCGTCCATTTCCCCTAAGATTTCCCAAAAATCCTATAAATACCCCCTCTTTTCTCCCATTTTGGGGAGAGATCATTTTGCTAGCCAAACTCTTGCAATTTTGTTTCTCAACTTATACTTAGTCATTTTCTTGTTTTCATCCACTTGCACTCATCCTCACAACATCACTTAGCTTGCATCTACTTGCCATCAAAGGAGCATACACATCCAAGATCGAAGGGTCAACCAAAGGATCGACTCAACGCAAGGTATAAGGTTCCATTTCGTTGCTTTGTCTTGCATTGTTTCCAACTTAGGCTAATCTTGAGGTGTAGGTTGTTTTAAGTTGTTTATTTGCACTCTTTTACTTGCTGTTCGTTTTCTAACGCTCAAATTCGACCTATCACATGAAGAGTCACATCTCTCTCAACTTGTATATATATTAGATACATTTCATTGTTTTGAGACATACATTTTTCATACTTTCAATTTCATACCAAGTGCGAGTTAGTGAGAAACTCTTCAAGTGCAGATCAAGTTATTGTGAGAAGGCTGAGGATTATCATTTGAGAATTACATCATTGTATTGTTGTGTTGGCATCAGTCTGTGGTGCATATTATTAGGCCTCATTATAGGCCTTCGTTGTAAAGGAGTTTCTATTGTGATTCAATAATATAAGTGATGTTATTGGCTGGTTTTTTCTCCCTCAAGAGGAGGGTTTTCCCAGGGTATCTGTTGTGTTATTGTGTTTGATTTAGAATTAATTTTTTGTGCATTAAATATGATCATAAAACTAACACAAGTAAATGGATGCATAGCGCGTGGAATGAGGGGGAAGCAGGCCTGAGACCCCTTTAAAGTTTGTTTGAGTGCTTTCTTTTCATTTTTTGTGAGTTTTGTGCCAAGTTTCCTCAAAGAATATGGTCTTATAGAATTCTATGACAAGTTAATGCAATTGATAGTTGCTCCTAGTTATTAGTTATGTAATGTGAAGTAATTGCATAACTGCTTAGGTTGACTTTGTAAAAACTATATTGTTATTGAAATTTCTTCATCTATCAGCATCTAGTTGTTACTTGTACAATGTGAAGTAATGCATTGATTTTGAAAGATGTGCAATGCAATGTAATCAACAATATGAATATAAACTACATAATATTTAACCATTCTTTTTATATTATTGTACATTGATATATAACCATTGCTCACTTGATTAAATTTTCAAAGAGTTTAATTATGCACATGAGGAGGAAATTAAATTTCAATTGTCAACTTCTATATATATCAAATTATCCAATAATCAAGTGCATGTCCACATACAAAAATGGCATCAACGCCAACTCAAACAAAGTTTTACAATATGTGGCATATGCCATCTCGGTATCTATTCAATATTTACATGCCAAAATGTCTATCTCATCCTAAACTATTGGTGGATCATCAAAATGGAGCCTCTTTGAAGCACTCGTTGGCTCTAAAGGTAGTTGCACAAGAAAAAGTCAAACCACAATTGAGATTAGTTATACTATATAATTTAAAATTGAATAATTAACATAAAAATCAATACACATTGAATTATAATTGAACTCTAAAATTGAAATCTTGATTACCTGAAATATACATCTCTTTGAAGGGTCAGGAGTCCTAGAATATACCCCTCTCAAAGAACTAACCAAACCAACTTTTGTAATGTCAATCTATATATGTGAACAAAAACATGAAATTGATCCAAGTTAGCATAGAATTGTCAATAATAAGAACATATTTACCAAACACAAAATAAAATAAACACATACCTCTTTAGGCTGATCTTTTTATGTATCTCCTTTAGGTGTTTCAACACCTCCTCCTTCAGGTGTTTCAACACCTCCTCCTTCAGGTGTTTCAACACCTCCTCCTTCAAGTGTTGTTGCACTTATCAACAATGATGTATAGCTCACAATCGCCTATACATAAAAATGACAAGTACATATGAAACTACAAATCTATGTCAATGTATGCATAATCAATAAAATATATTATAAATCTTAATTCAATCAAATTTGAGTTCAATTGCCTTTCCCTTATCTAACATTGTGCGTCCATAGTCTGGAGAGCATCGCACCTCACTCGTACTAGGTGTTTCATACAAGCAAAGAATAAGATAAACATATAAGTTAATATATAATTTCATTAATGACAATTCAAATGACAAGCAAGTATATAGTAAAAAAATGTAAATGAGTGAGTGCGAAAATACATATTGTGTGCATCTCGAGGCCAAATGAAATGGCCCTAAGGGTGCTATCAGTAACCCATGTGAGCTCCTCCTCAGACATTAACTGTTAAATAGACCATGTAAATAAATATTAGTACTTGATACTATATCTTATTAATATTCATTTTTAAAAAAATGCAAATTATGAATTTACACCTTAAATGTTACCTGTGTAACTACTCCAATGTCCACCTCTCTAGCAGGAGAGGACTCTACAGGGTGTGCTCCACTCCCCTGCATGTGATCTTCTATAATCTCCACATCCTGGATGTCATAATCAAAAGTGTCTAATGGCTGCTCAGGGGGTTGTACAATAGGACCCAAACATATTTGCTAGCATGTATTGCAAATATGTGGCACAAAAATATGTGGACCCGAGGAGGATGATGCAATAGCACTGGATCCATCACCAAGATCACCAGACTATGGCTGAGCTACTGAAGAAGCATGGGAAACCAAAAGACCACTCAAAGATTGAATGGCCTAGATCGTTTGTGTGGATGCATCCTCCGTAATATCTGGATGTTGTACTGGAGGTGGCGGAGGAAGGGGAGGACATGGAACATGTGGGTGCCTAACTGCTCTAGCTGCCCCTAGCCTATCTTGGGGCATACCTCCACCAACGCCCTAGAAGGGCTTAATGTCAAAGTAATTGACATGATGCCCTAACAAAAACTCAGCATATAATTTTTTAATAAAGTAAAAAGGTACATCAATTATTGTTGGGTGGTTTACCAAAAAACCATACACCAACGATCCCAAAAGTTATCTACTATGCCCCTATGCGTGCACCATTTTATAGAAAGTTTTGGTTTCTTAACATTAACTGGCAAACCAATGCTGGGGTTAATAAATAAAGAGGCTATTTGGAATTTTGTTATTTGGAGATCTTTCACATCATCATAAGACAATCCACATGCATAATATTGCCTCATGGTTTCTTGCCACAAATGAAATGCATTATGTTGGGTGGAGAGGGTTTCTACATTTGTAATTGTTCATGTCAATGTGGTTGACATACGAGATAATCAACGGATTTTCTTATAAACATCACAAATGCCCCTCAATTGCTCCAATTTTTCATGAATTAAGTCTTCAATTGATGGCTACAGAGGTGGTGGAGCATTTGGCATTTCTGCATTTTGATTCTTAGCTGGTGGATTTTCATTCTCAACTGGTGGAATTTGTGCATTCTCATTTTCGGCAGCCATAATGCCTAATTAAAGTTAAAAAAAATTAATCTAAAATTAGACAATATAAATGAAACACTATTTTTAAATCAAAATCCATTAAAAACATTCATTTTTTATCAAAATCTATTTTGAACTCAATTGTTTCATAAAAATTCAATCAAAACCCTATTTTGAAAAAAAATCCACAAAAAACATTCATTTTTTTATCAAAATCCATTCTAAATTCAATTTTTTCATAAAATTCAATCAAAAACCCTATTGTGAAAAAAAATCCACAAAAACATTCATTTTTTTATCAAAATCCATTCTAAACTCAATTTTTTCAAAAAATCAATCAAAAACCCCATTTTTAAAAAAAAAATCCATAAAAAACCATATGAAATTATTCAAATCTAAATCAAAATTGAATCAAATCAAATCAAAATAAAAAAACTTACCTTTCCAAATCGGATATTTGTTACGCAAAGAAGCAATGCACTGTGCGCCCGCGGGTTCTTCACTGTCAAATGACTTCAAAACAGCGACTGACTTTCTTTATATATGCTTTTTGAAAATCCGATATCCGATCCAAATCGGATATCCGATTTGTAAAACTAGGTTTGGTATTTGGTATGGTGACACCCAAGCCTAGAAAAAGTCAACACATTCTTTTCGCATTTTTTGGTCGATGAAAGACATGTTTTTTTCCTCATTGCCACTTTTTGGCCCACCATGATCCTCCACATACCCTAGTAACTTGCTTCTAGTGGAAATCTTGGGAACTCTCAGCTACAAGGTAGGAGCAAAGGTCTAAGCCTTCAAGGTGGTAGTGGTTTGACCAAGCTCCAAGGTGGTAGTGGTTCAACCAAGCTCCATGGTGATGGCCTCATATGAGTTGCAACAAATTTTTTCTAGTTGGTGTACCCATAAATATAGAGGAAGTAGGAGGCATGTTTGGGAGCACCATTTCACCAATTAATTCAACCTATATGTTGTGTATGATGTGGCTCCAAATTTTAAACACGTTGAATGCAACCCAACACGGATTAATGTGTCAATAGGAATGTATTGAGAAATAATTGAATCTTTTTAACCTTAGGTGTAGGAAACTTCCATTTAATGAAAAATTATAGGAGAAAACAATCTAAAAGGATAATGTCTAGTAGAGGCTCTACTAGCAAAGGGAAACAATTGAAAAATGAAAAGAAGGATTGTGTTAACAACATGGCTCTATCAAGTTATTTATCAACTTTATTATATTTGGTCCTAAGATAATGTATACCATGGAAAATGATCATGATGATGGCCAAGATTGGGATTAAAAATCCCTAATCAATTGTGCATGTAGTATACCATGCATGTCTTTCACCATATTTATCTCATAGGAAAAACACCATATTTATCAGAGGCCACTTCAACCATATTAAAATATCTACACAACACCCAAGAGGCAACATGAGTTGAATTAACAATCAATCTCTAGAGGGAAATATTTTAACATCATTAAAAGCATAAACATAAATAACTCCAAATGAATAATTATCAATGTTGAAAAAGACCCATAAAACACTATTGGTGGGGTCACATCCTTGACCAACTAAATATGACTACCATTTAGTAGAGAAAAAGGTGACAACACTACCATGACCTACATCATGATGACTATACAAAAATGACTTCTTGACCATATTACATGGCAAACAACATAGATAAAAAAACTATAAAAAATTAATCAGTGATTTTTTAGTGGCTAATAGTTGAAATTTGGGAATCCAAATTTGGCTAATAGTTCAAGCTGTAACGAGACTTGAATCACCACGTTTTTACAAAATTTTGTTTTAGTCTTTTTTAAATTGCTAAAGAATTTATTTTATTAAACTTTTTAACTCAAAAATCCACCATATTATTTAATACATGAGATCAGATTCGCCTAAATTTTATAAGTTATAGTATAAATATAAATTAATTCACCAATAGCATATCATAATTATTAGTTTTTTTATGTCCCAAAATAAATTAATTTGCCAATAGTATATCATAATTTAATGCCCCTCATGTATTTTGCAAGGTGGAATATACCTACAATCTATAATGCTCATGGGGCCCAAAATAAAAGAAACTTCTGGCCCCATGAGCATTACAGATTGCATGTACATTTTACCTTATGGAATACAATGAAGGATGCTATATTATATTTTAAATCAATGGTTGCAACTAAACATTATAGAGTCTACCTCTTAAACCCATCAATCATTTTCACCCTTGAGCCCCTACTTTTGCATGATAATTATTATTTTTAAATGGAAGGATTCACCATCATAATTAATGCATTTTCCTATTATTTTTCAAGACTCACTAAAATTTTCTACAAAATTTTAGTGATGTAAAAGAATTGCTAATAAAATTAATATTTTTTTTGAAAAAAAGGAAAGATTCGTCAATATAAATTAATACTTTGTTCTAAAATAAAGAAAGATTCGTTAGGATTTTATATCTTTTCTTGAGGGGGGGTTTCTTAAAGCTATCACCGAAATCAATTCTTACAAATAGAGAATGTCTAAACTTGGAAATATTTGTCATGTCTCACAAAGAATATTCTTATGAGATATTGCAAACCTCAAACATTCTAGAAGACAAAATTCATTGGTGAATTTCAATACTCATATCCTCACTATCTAGCTCCTCAAACTACATAACTATTCTACAAAAATTCATCTTTTGGAAAGGTATTAAAATACCAAATTGAATTATTAGAGGATTACCCTCTTCCAAATTCCTAGAATGCTATTAAACCTTTGTGGGGGAAGAGGATGGAGAATGAATTAAAACTTCTAGCTAAGAAACACAACTTGACATGGCATTCTAGTGAGCTTGTGTTTATTGGCCTCGTTGTATGACTTGCCATGTGAGGGGAGAAAGATAAATCCTGGACAAAAAGCACCTATGTATATAACATATTATATATGTTATATCGCCCCCCATAGCACATGGCCCATAGTGGACAAAAGACCCGCGACGGAAAAGGTGGTCGAACGGAAGGAAAGACTTGATGGCCGGATGTTAACTTTGTCATGTCATTTCCTATCCCATTGCTGGGAAAACATGTCAGCATCGGCGAGTTTTCAAAATAATTGTTCGGTGTGGATAGACAAAAAGCCAAAAACATGGCATTCAAAACCATTATTAGCAAATATCAAAAATCCTAGATGAGGTCCCATTTTCTCCATTTTTGGACAATGACATTTTGGTGGATAGCAACAAGAAGAGTTACAAGTGTTTAGAGCTCCTTAAGGTATGTATATCCGCTCTATGTATGTGCCATTTTTTCATTCTGCCATGAACACTGAAGAAACGAACGGCTATTTGTTGTGGGATTTTCATTTTGTGATTTTCTATTGAGGATTTTTTAATTCTATTTCCTCCCGTCTATTGGTTTTGAAAATTTGCGGTTGCCGAATGAAATAGATGACAACCCATCATGGAAATATGAGTGAAATAACTGAATAAGGTTTACAAAGACCAGAAACCATTGTGAAAATCAAAATAATTGAATAAAGTTTACAGAAACCACAAACTATTGTGAAAATCACATAAAGCCCAGAACATCGCCATTGTTCACATTCTTATTTTGAATGTTGCATGGTTTTCATTGGGAAAAGGGCTATTTAGTTGAAATGCAAGTCTGATAATGTTTTTTTGTGTCAAGGGTTTTTTAATTTTTGTTTCGTTTCCTCCCCGTATGCTATTTTTTGAATTTTTCCATTTTTGAATGAAATAAGCGACAACCCATTGTGGAAATATGAGTGAAATTATTGAATAACATTTATAAAAAGCAGAATTTGTGGGTTCTGCAATGAAATGGTATATTTTGAAAATGACATAAAACCTAGAATGTCGCCATCATTCACATTGTTATTCAGAATGGATAAAAAAGCACAAAACGTGGCATTCAAAATCATAATTTGAAAATAGCAAAAAGCCCACACGACATCCCACTTTTGTCGCCATTTTATACATTGTTGTTTTGGAAAACACACCGTCTCCTAAAACTTGAACTGTTGTAAAACCCTTTAGAAGTAACAACCCAATTGGTTGCTCACCCCTAACCTCAATTTGGTATGTTTTGTGATTGTGTGGAGAATCGTTTGTGATTTTGATAGTAGGAATGTAATGAAATTGGAAAACAACAGGTATTATGAAACTTGCAAGGCATAGTGTTATAGATTGTTTGTTGTGTTGGAAAACAAACTGTCCTATGTTTGCCATAGTTCACATTGTTATTCATAATGGAGAAAAAAGAAGAAAACATGGCGTTTGAAATAATAATTTGCAAATAGCAAAAAACCCAAATGACATCCGATCTTTGTCGCCATTTTATACACTATCATTTTGGAAAACACAGTGTTTCATAAAATTGTGAGTATTGTAAGGGCTTTTAGAAGTAACAACCCAATTGGTTACTCACCCCTGAACTCAATTTGGTATGTTTTGTGATTGTGTGGAGAACCTTTTGTGATTTTGATAATAGGAATGTAATGAAAGTTGAAAACAACATGTATTAGGAAACCTGCAAGGCACAATGTTATACATTGTTTGTTGTGTTGGAAAGTAAACTGTCATATGTTAGTTAACTATTACCTACCTTTCTTGGACATTTGGTCTTTTCTGTCGATATAGTCCAAGTGTCATTTCAGTTTGTTCATCTAATTGGAAGAAAACGCCCCAACGGAAAAGAAGGCCAGATGGACAAATTGCACTAATGGAAAGTCTTGATGGTCAAACATAAACTTTGACCTATCGTGGCATTCGAAACCATTATTTGCAAATAGCAAAATGAAGTGCCAAGAATGTAATGAAATTGGAAAATAGTAGGTATTATGATACTTGTAAGGCATAGTGTTGTTATAGATGGTTTGTAGTGTTGGAAAACACATTGTCCCATTTCAGTTAGTTCGTTATGAAGAGTTTTATTTTGTTACTCCAAGAATGTAATGTAGTCCACTTTCAAATTTTAGAACAACTCTTTGATACAGTCCAAATGTCATTTTGGTTTCTTTATCTGATTTGAACAAATAAAATGCTCACATTATTTGCAGTTTTGGAAAACACATCGTCTCTTCTCACTTGCACAGGGTTTTAGAACAGTATATGCATTGCTTGTTTCTTAACACCTAGGGTTTTCCAACATGCATTCTTACTAAATAGAAACAATGTCTTCAAGAGCTTTTGTAATATAGACAGTCTCAATGTATTCAAAAGCCCTTTCAAAATTTATAAGTACTTTTAATTTGGGCAAAAATTGCATTTAAATTTCACATGACTGAAAAAAAAGTGCACAAAATAATTGCAATATGGAAAAAACAATGTTGGGTTTTAGTTATTTTGGTGTTGTATTTTATCAAATACCACATCTCTCATTTAAGGGGGACTCTATTAACCCTTGACACATAGTATGATTCATAGTACGCACTTCATTATGTTTTGCAACAATTCATGTTGGGAAACCCTAGATGTTAAGAAACAAGCAACCCAAATAGTGTTGTATAACCCTCTACAACACTATTGGATAGTACCTATCACCTCAATTTGGTCGGTTTTCTCCTCTAAATTGTCCATGTGCACTCAAACCTTCAGCTTTCCCTTTCAACGTGCAGATTGGAAACAAATAGTATTTCACCTTTCTTTCTCGAAATAGAAAAGGCCCAATACCTGCAACCGTCGCCGAGAAAACGTGTTAGCGCTGGCAAGTTTTCAAAATAATTTTTTGGCATGGAAAAAAAGCCAAAAACGTGGCGTTCGAAACCATTATTTGCAAATATAAAAAATCCCAAACAAGGTGCCATTTTCTCCATTTTTGGACTGTGACGTTTCGGTGGATAGCAATGGGAAGAGTTGCAGGTGTTCAGAGCTCCCTAAGGTATGTATATCTGCTCTATGTATGTGCCATTTTTCCATTCTACCATGAACACTGAAGAAACGAATGGCTATTTGTTGCTAGAAAAATAGTATTTTCACCTTTCTTTCTTGAAACAAAAAAGGCCCAATACCATGAAACAAATAGTATTTTCACCTTTCTTTCTCGAAACAGAAAAGGCCCACATCATTCCCTTCCACTTTTCCTGCTCCAAACAAAAGAAACTTGTTGACAAAGCTAAGTCGCCTACCTTTTTCACCCGGTAATAGGCAGGAAAACCCACCTGACGGCACTGTTAACTCCTACCTAACCATCGTCGGACGTTTTCTCCCATCTACCACTTTACTCAGTGATCACCCATCTGGCGGGCCCCACACTACGACATCTCGTCATGTTATGTATGTTGTTATGTATGTTTTTCATGCATTTTTGTATGTACATAGGTGCTTTTTGTCTAATAGTTAGTTGGCTCCTATGCTCCAAGAATGTAATGAAGTTCAGTTTCAAATTTTTGAACAACTCTTTGCTACAGTCCAAATGTCATTTCGCTTTCTTTATCTAATTGGAACAAATAAATTTCTTGCATTATTTGCGGAGTTGGAAAACACATTGTCTCCTCTCAATTGTAATGGGTTTTATAGCGTTATATGGGTTGCTTATTTCTTAACACCTTATATCGAGACAGTGTGTTTTCCAATACTACAAATAATATAAGCACTTATTTGGTCGAAACAGACAAGGAAAATGAAAATTCCATTTTGATGCCATGTTACATACATAGGTGCTTTTTGTTTACGAGTTAGCTTTGTCCTAATTGGAACAAATAAATTGCTTGCATTATTTGCACAGTTGGAAAACAAATTGTCTTCTCTCAGTTGTAGAGGTTTTTACAACACTATATATGGAGACAGTGTGTTTTCCAACTCTACAAATAATGTGACCATTTATTTGGTCAAATTATATGAGGAAAGTGAAATTCCATTTTGATGGCATGTTACATACATAGGTGCTTTTTCAAGTCTAAAGTCAAAAAGCTAGACAAAATGCACCTAACATTTCCATTTTCCACATTTTTCATTTCTCAAGTTTGGTGGGTGGGAGGGATGCTTCGGCGAGGAAAATGGGGTTGCAGGTGGCTAAACCACTAGAAACCCCTCAAACACATTGCTCACTATGGTGCATAGGCATTTTCTACATTTCAATTTTACATTTTGCTGGCTGGGGAGGGACTTGCGGTCAAGGATGGAGACAGTGTGTTTTTCAACACTGCAAATAATGTGAGCATTTATTTGGTTGAATCAAATGATTGCACAATTGGAAAACACACTATTTCCTCTGAGTTGTAGAGGGTTTTACAACACTATATGGGTTGCTTGTTTCTTAACACCTTATATGGAGACAACGCGTTTTCCAACACTACAAATAATGCGAGCATTTATTTGGTTGAATTAGATGAGGAAAATGAAATGCCATTTTTATCTCATGTTGCATACATAGGTGCTTTTTGTTTACGATTTAGCTTTCTCCTTATTGGAACAAATGAATTGCTCACATTATTTGCACAGTTGGAAAAAACACTATTTCCTCTGAGTTGTAGAGGGTTTTACAACACTATATGGGCTGCT
The DNA here is from genome assembly GCA_007258455.2 of Sequoia sempervirens. NCBI lineage: Eukaryota > Viridiplantae > Streptophyta > Pinopsida > Cupressales > Cupressaceae > Sequoia > Sequoia sempervirens. The sequence continues at coordinate 33,332 of VDFB02159764.1, forward strand.
TGTTTCTTAACACCCTATATGGAGACAACATATAACTATTAAATATAACTCATAAAGCCAATGTGTAGCAATAACTTATGCAAAATGGGTATAACGCCACAGACTTAATTAAAAATTTGGCCTACATTACTTGGCACTAAATATTATAGACAAATAGACAAATTGTAAAAGAGTTATTAGAATAACAACATACATGGAAAGAAAAAGCGACAAACTGGCAGACAGGACCAAACGTCTGAGCGATGGTTAGGTAGGAGTTAACGGCGCCGTCAGGTGGGTTTTCCCACCTATTACCAAGAGAAAAAAAAGGTGGCTTAGATTTTCTGACAAGTTTCTTTTGTCTGGCATGGGAAAATTGGAAGGGAATGACGCAGGCCTTTTCAAAGCCTTTTCTATTTCGAGAAAGAAATGTGAAAATACTATTTGTTTCTAGTATGCACGTTGAAAGGGAAAGCTAAAGGTCTAAGTGCACATGGACGACTTGGAGGAGAATACCGAATTGAGGTGATAGGTACTATCCAATAGTGTTCCAGAGGGTTTTACAACACTATTTGGGTTGCTTGTTTCTTAACACCTAGGGTTTTCCAACATGAATTGTTTCATTACAAGACAAAGGTTGGGTATAAGTAAAGGCAGCCTTCAAAACACATTGTGTTTTCCAACATGCACTACACAACGTTCATCACTTTCAATGAGTTTATTCATTATTGCCAATAATGGCAAGAAATTGGTGTTCTTAATTTTTGTAATGTACACCTAGATATACTGGTTTAAAAACCAAAAAGGGCTTGGGTTTGTTGTGATGTGGAGGTTGAAAAATGCAGTGTTTTATGAAGCATGCAATTTGTTATATACTTGAAACTTAAACACAACAATGGAAGGTGTGCTTTGGAATAATTTCATACTATTTTGTAACATTCCATGTTGCAAAACTGTGGGTGTTAAGAAGCAAACAACCCAGCATGAGGCGACCCTTTACATTTAAATAGGGAGATTCAAATAACTGAAACCCTGTATTTCCCATTTACAATTATTTTGTGCACTTTTTTTTTTCAATGATGTGAAATTTAAACACAACAATTGAATGTGTGATTTCGAAGACATTCATATTGTCTTGTAACATTCCATGTTGCAAAACCATGGGTGTTAACAATCAAGCAACCCACCATGAGACAACCCTTTACATTTAAACAAGGACATTGAAATAACTGAAACCCAACATTGGGTTTTCCAAATTGTAATTTTTTGTGCACTTTTTTTTTTTTTAGTCATGCGAAATTTAAATGCAATTTTTGCCCAAATTAAAAGTCCTTATAAATTTTGAAAAGGCTTTTGAATACATTGAGACTGTTTATATTACAAAATCTCTTGAAGACATTGTTTTTGTTTAGTAAGTATGCATGTTGGAAAACCCTAGATTTTAAGAAACAAGCAATGCATATACTGTTCTAAAACCCTCTGCAAGTGAGAAGAGGCAGTGTGTTCTCCAACACTACAAATAATGTGAGCATTTTATTTGTCCCAATCAGATAAAGAAACTGAAATGGCATTTGGACTGTAGCAAAGAGTTGTTCCAAAATTTGAAAGTGGACTTCATTACATTCTTGGCACCTCTTTTTGCTATTTGCAAATAATGGTTTTGAATGCCATGTTTTTTCTGGGTTTTTCTCCATTTGAAAATATGATTTTGAAAACCCACTGGTGTTGACACATTTTCCTAGCTACAGGACAGGCCATGGAGTTAATGTTTGACCGTCAAGTCTTTTCGTCAGTGCTATTTTTTTGTCTAGCCACCTTTTCTGTTGGGGCATTTTGTTCCAATGAGATTATGACTATAACAAAGTTAAATTTGAAAGTGGACTTCATTACATTCTTGGAGCATATCGAAACAAAACTCCTGCATGTTGTGCATGGTTTCTAATTTCTCTAAATGTTATTCAGTAATTTCACTCATATTTCCATAATGGGTTGTCAGTTATTTCATTAGGCAATTGCAAAATTTTATATTTCCCATTTCTCTCTACCAACCTGCAAAACATAGCTATGGAAAATGGCGGCAAAAATGGGACCTTGTCTGGGCTTTTTTCTATTTGGAAATAATGGTTTTCAATGACATGTTTTGGGATTTTTGTCCATGTTGAACAATTATTTTGAAAACAAGATGACTGTTATGATGCATGTGACATGTGTTTTTGTAGGGAGAATAGTCAGCTCCCAATTGCAAAAGGTGATCTCCTTGCGACATGGCTTAAAAATGATAATGTATTCCCCTTGTCTTCTTATCATTGGTAGTTGATTATGGATTCAATTGTGTAAGAATTTTTGCATCAACATGGCAGATCAAACTCCATGATCCAACATCATGATGACTGATGTTGGATCACAGAGTGTGATCTAAAATGTTAATGCAAAAATTCTTACACAATCAAATCCACAAATCAACTAGCAATAATCAATATAGATTGTGGAAAATTGATATCATTTATGTCTGATTATGTTATAATTTCAAACACATGTTTTTTCAGGGATAATAGCTTGATTTTACTATATTTTGTAGGGAGATTAGCTTCTTCCTTGCAATTGGATGTCGCTATTATCCCTAGAAGAATGCATGTCAGAGGCATCATAACATACAAAAACTCTATGATGGGACAACGTACATTTGTGGAAAATAATTGGTGGTTGGAAAACACTATGTGTTGTGAGTTCTTTCATTCTACACATTGAAATTTGAAGGTTTGAGAGCACGTGGTGGAGTTGCAGGTGCGAGATATATAAAAGCATCCAAATTCAATTGAGAGGTGATTAACGAATTGGGATGTTACTTGTGAAGGGTTTGTAAATGGTATTTGGTTTGCAGGTATAATAACACCCAATGTTTTCCAACCTACAATTACACATTGTTGGCCTTGGCATTCTATGAAAACGTCAACCTTTCCATGCCTGATAAAAGACATGTCAACATTTCATGAAAACTGGGAATCTTTCGAGCTACTTTGCAATATTTGCAAAACAAGCTCTTCTCTCTAGCACACATCACCACCTCTTCCACAATCTCATCCACTCAACTCCATGTTGTTGGAAGGTGTCATCCATGTATGATGGAGAGAAATGCATGTTTTGGAAATGAGAAAGGTATGCTTGAAAGTTTCCCAGTTGTCATGAAATGTTGTCGCACTAGGGGGTGGGGGGACAACCCTGTGTGTTTTCCATCCTACAACTTTTTTTGTGCATCTTGTGTTTGAAATGTATAAAAGTATTGAAATGGAATGTTTTCTACAAGTAAGGGTTGTTATAAAATATGAAGGTGAACTTCAATACACTGTGTTCTTATAGTCTGCATAGCAGAAAGTGTTGTCTTTCAAGAAGAATTGAGAAGCAAGGGACAACCCTCTGTGTTTTCCATCCTGCAACCTTTTTTTTTGTGTGTGAAACTTTTGTTACAAGCAAGGGAAGTTATAAAATATGAAAGTGATCTTCAATACATTGTCTTCTTATGGTGTGCATAACACTAACTGTTGTCTTTGAACAAGATTTGAAAAGTGTGGGACAACTTTGTGTGTTTTCCATCCTGCAATTTTTTTGTGCATCTTCTCTTCGAGACATATTACGATATTCAAATGGAATGTTTGCTACATGTAATGGGTTGTTATAAAATATGAATGTGAACTTGAATAAAGTGTTTTGTTATAGTCTGCATAACAAAAAGTGTTGTCTTTGAAGAAGAATAGAGAAGTGAGGGAAAACCCTATTAACCAAATCAAGGTGGGGGGAGTAACCAATAGGGTTGTTTCTTGGAAAGGGTTTTAGAATAGTTTGTGGGTTGCATGGTTTATAACACCATGTGTTTTCTAACCTAAAAATTCATATAACAGTTTGAATGTCTTGAAAATATTTTCTTATTTACACTGTATGAATGTAAAAAAGGCACCTCCAAAAATTACAACTGTTAGTTATGGTATAAATTGCAATCCAGTATCTTCATGTGATTGACAAAAATAAATGGACAAAATAATTGCATGTTGTAAAGCACAGTGGGTTACTTGTATAGCTTTTTACAATAGTGTGGGTTGTGCGTTTCAAATTCTTCTTTTGATTGGAAAAAGATATGCTTGGTTACTACAAATGGTGCAATAAATTTTGGAACTTTAACTGTCCATAACACTTGCAACAATTTTATAGTTTACAAGAAACCAAAGATGTGTGTTGTAAAAGGGAAATTGCTTCCTACACTGAAGTATTTCATTGAGGTGGACAACACACCTTAAAGGGTGTGTAGTAGCACTCTTCTTCAGGGTGGTTGTGTTCATGAAATGTGTAGGTAAGATCTGGTAATTACAAGATGCAATCAAATGTATAATTTTAATATCTCATAAATGGTTATGATGTTGACTAGAAAGTGGCAATGTTTTAATCAGGAGGCAGCAACCACGGTATGGAGGAAGTCCACTTTTTTTAGGAAAATGGTGAACCCTAAGGTAGTGATGTGTTCAGTAATTGATTGTGAACTTCCAATTTCCCTTTCCTTCCTATGCATCAATCAGAATGCTTTATAATTTCAGTTAGAAAATATCATGTTTGTTACATATATGCTAATTTTGGCAGTATATTGTTCCTTTGATTCAGGAAAATAATCAGGGAGACCATCAGGCTCTTGCCATAGTCCACGACCACAAGGAAAAGCGTGCAAAGGGAGACCCTAAGGATGGAGAGGGGCTCAATGAAGCATGGGGTCATGTGGTGTACGGGAAGGTAGATATAATAAATGAATGATTGCATCGTTTGGTTGTGTGTATATGTAGTGCATTCAATTTTTTTGAATATCAAATATATTAAGCTATTTTCTTTTCCAAATTCGTTGTGCAGGTTGCTACTGAATACAGAAGAGAAGTGGTAAATGGTAGATATAAATATTATTGTATTGTAGAAGAATGTACAAAAAAGTATTATGATTGGAGAGTGTTCAACATGCATAGGTTTCAACATCACCACCTTCCTATTCTTGAGCCACCAAAGCATGGCCGAACTGCGTTGGGGGGGAACCAAAACAACCCGCTCCTCCCCCTAACAAATTGAAAGAGTACCTTCTAAAGAAGGTGGAAAATATAGAGTACCAAATGAGTCTATGACAACATCTGCAACAAAAGCGTGTTATTAGACGTGTTTTTCAAAAGTATGGGAAACAAATCTTCCTTCAACTTCCCCAACAAGGAAAGGATGAGGTGAAGAAGCTAACAGTGTTATACAACAATCACAAGAGGAAGGAGCAGAGAAGGAAAAGAATATTACAATTATAGGAGAGAAAGAGATGAGAAGGAATGGCAATGTCGAGCTGAACTGTTAAATCTGAATTTTCCTTGCTTCATATTTTTTGTTCTGATGCATACAAGGTTCACTTAACATTAACTTACATGACATGATAGGGTGATGGTCGAGAAGCAATTTCTTCCCCCTATCAAAGTAGTGTTGATTCGCTAGAGGAATTTATGCCCACGAAAGGCAAAGATGATGTTGTTCCTCCCAACCTTGTGTCTAACATTCAAAAGAAGCATCGTACATGGTTGAAAGTTTCAAGTCACCCTATGAAGAAGAAATGACAACAAACAGTGATCTTGAAATATTCTATTTAATCTAATGTTTGTTTTGATTATTTGAATGAATTGGTTGCATGCATCTGAGTTTGATGCGACATTTCAATTCCTCCTATTACACAACAATGATGAACAACGAACTGCTGCCCTCAAGCAGGTTTTTGTTGCATTGAAAGATGAAGCATTTCCCATGAAAGCAGAAGATGATGTTGTTCCTCCAAACCCCCTATCTAACATTGAGAAGAACAAGAAGCATGTACAGTTTAAAATTTCCTCACACCCTCACAAGAAGAAACAAGTACAAACGGTGATTTCAATATCTTCTATTTGATGTTTGTTTTGATTATTTCAATGAATTTGTTGCATGCATCTAAAATTGATGTGATGTTTCAATTCCTACTATTATAGGGGAATGATGAATAGCAGAGTCATGCCCTCAAAGAGGATACTCTTGAGTTGGAAGATGAAGTGGAGGCCATGGATGAACAAGATGATGTTGTTCCTCCCAACATGTCATATAACATTCAGAAGAAGAAGAAGAAGGAGTGTATACAGTTTAAATTTTCCTTCTACCCTCACAAGAAGAAGCAAGAATAAACAGTGATTTCCAAATATTCTATTTAATGTTTGTTTTGATTATTTCAATGAATTGGTTGCTTACATCTAAATGTGATGTGATGTTTGAAATCCTACTATTACAAGGCAACAATGAACAATGGAGTCCTGCCCTCGAAGAGGATACTCCTGATTGGGAAGATGAAGCGCACGCCATGGAAGAACAAGATGATGTTGTTCCTCCCAACCCGTCGTATACCATTGAGAAGAATAAGAAGAAGAAGAAGAAGGATTGTATACGTTCTAAAGATTCCTCATGCCCTCACAAGAAGAAATGAGAAGAAATGATGATTTCAAAATCTTCTATTTAATGTTTGTTTTGATTATTTCAATGAATTCGTTGCATGCATCTAAATTTGATGTGATGTTTCAATTCTTGCTATTACAAGGCATTGATGAACAATAGAGTCCTGCCCTCCAACATGATACTATTGATTTGGAAGAGGAAGTGGACGGCATGGAAGAAGAAGATGGTGTTTTTCCTCCCAACCCCCCGTCTACCAATGTTGAGAGGAAGAAGAAGGATCATATACAATCTAAAGATTCCTCATGCCCTCACAAGAAGAAACAAGAGGAAATAGTAATTTCCAAATCTTCTATTTAATGTTTGTTTTGATTATTTCAATGAATTTGTTGCATGCATTTGAATTTGATGTGAAATTTCAGTTCCTGCTATTACAAGGAAACAATGAACAATAGAGTCCTACCCTCCAACCGAGTTGAAGGGAAGATGAAGCGGATTCCATGGAAGAACAATATGATGTTGTTCCTCCCAACCCGCCATCTAACAATGTTGAGAAGAAGAAGAAGAATAAGAAGGAGCATATACATTCAAAAGTGTCAAGGTGCCTTCACATGGAGGAACTAGAAGAAACTGTGAATTGTAATTCTTTTATTTAATGGTTTTTTTATTATTTCAATTAATTGGTTGCATGCATGTGGAGAACACTGGCTTACATGTGGAACTAGGTAACAAAGATGGACATGGGGATGGGGAGAGCACTGGCTTGCAAGTGGGAGAGGGTAATAAAGATGGACATGGGGATGAGGAGAGCATTGTCCTACAAGGGGGAGATGGCAACAAAGACAGACATGGGGACAGGGAGAGCACTGGCTTGCAAGTGGGAGAGCATAATAAAGATGGACATGAGGACGGGGAGAGCACTGCCTTGCAAGTGGGAGAGGGTAATAAAGATGGACATGGGGACAAGGAGAGCATTGGCTTGCAAGTGGGAGAGGGTAATGAAGATGGACACGGGGATGAGGAGAGTGCTGGCCTACAAGGGGGAGATGGCAATAAAGATGAACATGGGGATAGGGAGACCTACAGCATGCCATCTATATTGGTATCAGACCCAACACACTTCCATGCTTCTATTCTTATTTCTTTATGAATATTTTAATGTGCCTTCAATTATGCTTCACATCAATGACATTTCCATTGCAGCCAAATCTAATGGATGAATAGATGATAGAGTTCAAGGGCATAACTTTTAAGGTTGGTGATCATGTCAACCTTTGGAGGTAGCATAAACAGGTTGCTAAAGGCATTGTACATGTTTTTGACAAAAACACTCACACCCACTGCTTTAAGCACCCAAAAAATTATGTGAGAGTCAGCATTGTTGAGACCATTGCTGGTGAACGCTACGTGCCTTTTCCACGTCCTAGTGCAAAGACCGTCAAAGAGTGCATGGGTGGCTTCATCATATGGAAGCTCGTTAAGATGAAGCATTATGTTCCAAAGGTACACATAAACAATATGTTTTATATATATCATACTACATATATTGTTTCCATGCATAAGTTAATTCTCATTAATTGTTTGCTATAGGGACCTACCAAGGACAAAGCACAACCTATGAAGAAATCTGTTGTTTCACGTTCATCATCTGCGAGGGTTAGTGGAATTGGAATCACCCCCCCGAAATACACAAGGACCCTAAGAAACATCCCATAAATTACGCAAGCATGAACTCAATTGTAAAGAATAGGCAGTGTAGGAATTGATGAGACGTGCTTTGAATACTAATTTTGCATTGTGGGTTTCATTATTTGATTATTGAACAATTGTGGTGTAGAGATATACCATTTTCATATGTTTCAACACTATGTTTTTATACATTTGATACGAGACTTTTCATGGGTCTCTCTAATTATTTGATTATTGAACAATTATGCTGAACATATATACTAATTTCATGTCATTGGAACACATAATTGTTATCCATTTCATATTATACTTTTCATAGCCCTATAATTGTTTCTTTACGATCAAGAATGTAATGAAGTCCATTTTCAATTTTTAGAACAAGTATTTCGTTGACTGTATATGGCATATTTCCTTTTTCCATGTGATTGGAACAAATAAAATGTTAGCAGTGTTTGCAGTCTTGGAAAACACAATCCCTTGTCAGTTATTTTTTATGATAAGTATTTCTTTCGTTACGACCAATAATGCAATGAAGTCCACTTTTAATTTTTAGAGCAAGTATTTGCTAGGGTGGAGATGACATATTTCCCTTTTCCATGTGATGGGAACAAATAAAATGCTTGCATTGCTTGCAGTATTGGAAAAAACACTATCCCCTATCAGTTATTTGCTTCTCAAAAAGTCTTTATTTCATACGCTCCCAAAAATAAATGAAGTCCACTTTCAATTTTTAGAACGACTATTAGGTAGAGTGGAAATGGCATATTTCCTTTTTCCATGTGATTGGAACACACAAAGTGCTTGCATTGATTGCAGTTTTGGAAAACACACTGTCCCCTATTAGTTATTTCCTTATGATCAATAATTATTTCTCACACTCCATAAATGCATTTAAGTCCACTTGCATATTTCATGAAATGTTTTATATTTTATACACTCCAAAAATGTAATCAAGTCCACTTTCAATTTTGATAACTAGTTGGTTGAGTAAAAATGGCATTTCCTTTTTCCATGTGATGGGAACAAATAAAATGCTTGCATTGCTTGTAGTGTTGGAAAATGCACTGTCCTATGTCAATTACTTTGTTACGAAAACTTACTTGGGTGATCCCACAATAGTGGTTTACAATTTTTGGCCAAACTGGACACTGAAATTATTTTTTTAAACTAAATCTTCACATTCGGGCACCTATAGTGGCTAAACCATGAAGAATTTGAAGATGATGAAAACTAGAGTCTCATCACATTTTTTATAAATTCTAAAAATATTTTTTTCAAAATTTTTGGAATCAAATTGCATTTCTTTTTACATCTCCCACGAAAACTAGTTTTTTCAAAAATAACATTTTTGGAAAGTGACGCACACTGTATAACGCATAACTTTTTTTCCATGAAGGATAAAATTCTATTTTTTTTGAATTTAGATTTTTAACTCTGATATCTAGTGCTTCCACTTGGTTAGACAATTTTTTATTGAATATTTTTTCTTTAATCAAGTTTCAAAGTCAAACCAATTACAATTCAGACATAGCGCGACCGTATAACGCATAACTTTTTTTATATATATTGAAATTCAATTTTATTTTATTTTTTGGATCAAGGAATTCAATATCTAGTGCACTCATATTTTTCAAAAAAAAAATTGATAATATGTTATTTTTCCCCATGTGTAGAACAAAGACCTTCATTTTGGATGAAAAACCTATGTTTAATAAAACTAAAAAACAAATACATAATAAAACAAAAACATATTAAAATTATAATCGTTGGATAGCTCGTTTTGAGGACTACCTAATTCAAGTTGGGCTTGTGAATATTCCTCCATTTTCATCCTCAACCCAAGCTTCAAAGTGCCAAAATTTAGGTTTTTTTTGTGTCTCAGGGAGGGGATGAGGAATAAAGGGGGTTCGAACAAACCCCTAGGTGTTCAAGCAAACCCCTAGGGGTTCGCTCAAACTAGGGTTCATTTGAACCCCCCTTCTATAAGGGGTTTTGATGGATTTTTTGGTAGGAAAGTATTAGGAGGGTTCGCCCAAACCTAGGTTCTAGTGAACCACTAATGGGTTCAGTCGAACCAATAGGTTCGTATGAACCCCTAAAATCATTTTTTTTGCCATGCATTCATTTTCTGTGAGTTTTCCTTCCTCACTTCAATTGTAAACCACTATTGTGGCTTCACCCACTTATGTATGTCATCTTACTTACAAATGTAAGGACATTTCAATATCTTTGATCATGTAATTATTGAACAATTAAGGTGTGGTATTAAATTATCTTTGATCATGTAATTAGTGAACAATTACGGTGTGGAATTACATTATCTTTGATCCTATAATTTTTGATCAATTATCATGTGGAATTATAGTACTTTGGTATGTTTGAAGACTACGGTCTTCTTCCAAGATTGCCATTATGTGATTGTTAAGTTGTATTGTTAATCTTGCAATCAAGGCTCCAATCCCTTTGGGGTTTACTTTTTGACAATTTATATTGTGGATGAGGTCCCCCGTTTCTAACTATGTTCTTGCAAATTTCATGACACTTTTTGTTGCCATGTAAGATTTCATTACAAAATATCAAATGCCATCAAATAATGGTAGGATAGGCCACCTCAAGTCTTATTATTTATGTCAAACTTACTTACAAATGTAAGCACATGCAACTACCACTTTTTGTTATGCACACTGTAAGAAAACAATGTATTGAAGTTGAGCTTCATAATTTTTAACAACCCTTAGTTTCAACAAATATTCCATTTCAATATCTCTTCATACATTTCCAATAGAAAATGCACATAACAATTGCATGATGGAAAACACACTGGGTTGTGACTCCCTTCTAAATTCTTGTTGAATGACCGCTTTCTTTTATGCAAACTTTAACAAAACAATGTTTTGAAGTTCACCCTCTTTTTTTATGACAACCCTTGCTTTCACCAAACATTCCATTTCAATCTGTTCATATGTTTGGAACACAAAATTCACATATCAGTTGCATGATGGAAAACATAGTGGGTTGTGAGTCACTTCATATTTGATGCAGAATGTAACAAAAGAATGGTTTGAAGTTCACCTTCTTGTTTGTTGACAATCCTTACTTTCAGCAAAACACTCTTCTTCAATATCTACTCATATGTTTCCAACA
>VDFB02159765.1:0-19755 GCA_007258455.2 Sequoia sempervirens
ACTCTCCTTATTCCTCATCTTGATTTTAATCAAGATAAATATATTGTTGAAATAATCTGCAGGCCTAGTGTTCCAGATAATTGGGACCATTGGCAGATTTTCAATGATGATAAACAAATTATTAACTTTTTACAAGTTGATGATGGTTTTAATAATCTGTATTTTGAAGGTAGCAATTCTTCTTCTTCTTCAGATTCTATGTCAGATTCTTGGTCCGAATCAGATGGAGAAATTTTGCAGCTAAAAGGGAATAAAATTCCTAAGGGATTGGTATCTCTAGAAAATCTTTTTGACAAACATGATCGATATATCAAAAAGCAACAAGAAGTAAATTCAGATTCTCCTACAGGGTATGACAAGTATAATATTGGGTCTGAAGAAGATCCCAAGATGGTTAACATTGGTAATAGTTGTACTCCAGATGAGAGAAATCAGATTATTCAATTGTTACAGCAGTACAGAGATGTGCTAGCTTATTCATATGATGATCTGAAATCTTTTCAGTCAGGAGAAGTTCAGCATGAAATCCCTTTGAAGAGTGATTCAGCTCCTTTCAAACAAAAGCAACGCCAGTATAATCCCAAAATTTCTGGCACTATCTATTCAGAAATCCAGAAGATGCTAGACGCACAAATTATTTTTCCCATTCATCATTCGACTTGGGTAGCTAATATAGTTCCAGTACGCAAGAAGAATGGAGAAATTCGCATTTGTGTGGATTTTCGTAATCTCAATCAGCAGTCATTAAAGGATAATTATCCTTTGCCTATAATGGATCAAGTGCTCCAGACAGTGACAGGTTCTCAAATGATGTCTATGCTGGACGGATTTTCAGGCTATAACCAGATTGAGGTAAGTGAAGCAGACAGACATAAAACTGCTTTTACTACTCCATGGGGTACTTTTGCATATCGCAGAATGCCTTTTGGATTAATAAATGCAGGAGCAACCTTTCAAAGAGCAATGGATTTAGCTTTTCGTGGTATCTTAGGAAGGTATATCGTGGTGTATTTGGATGATCTCACCGTCTTCTCAAAAGATCGTGAAAATCATTTATTCCATTTACAAGATGTGCTGGAAAGGTGTCGCAAGCATGGTGTTTCTCTTAATCCTAAGAAGTCTATCTTTGGGGTTACTGAGGGTAAACTTCTGGGACATGTTGTATCAAATGAAGGAATCAAGATTGATCCCGAGAGGGTAAGATCTATTCAAAATCTGCCTTTGCCGTCTAGTAAGACAGCTGTTCACTCTTTCTTTGGCAGAGTGAATTTCTTGAGGAGATTTATCCCAGATTTTGCTGAGAAAACACGTCACATCATTGATATGATGAAAGGGAAAGCTGTTTTCCGTTGGAATGATGAAGGTAAAGCTGCTTTTGCTGAAATCAAAGATGCAATTGCTCACGCTCCGGTGCTGGTTAGTCCGGATTATTCTAAAGATTTCATTATGTACAGTTATGCTTCAGAGCATACCATGTCTGCTATTTTGATGCAGCAAAATTCAGAAGGAATTGAGTCTCCTATTGCCTTCATGAGTTGTCCATTAAAGCTTCATGAGCTCAAATATTCTACAGTTGAAAAGAACGCTTTTGCAGTTGTAAAGGCAGTCAAGTATTTCAGGTTCTATATTCTTAATTCTCATACGATAGTGTTAGTTCCGGATACAACTGTCAAATCCATTTTGACACAGCAAGATTTTGGTACAAAAAGAGGAAATTGGGTGGCTAAAATCCAAGAGTATGATTTAGAAATAAAACCTACCAAGCTTGTTCGTGGTAGAGGTTTATGTCAGCTGATGGCTGAAAGCAGTGCAGAAGAAAGTGAAGAGGAGTCTTATGAAGATCTTCCTAAGGTGTTGTTTGTCAGCACTACTGATGAGTGGTATTCTAATATCGCCTATTTTCTGACTTATGGTGAATGCCCAACTCATCTCTCTTTCAAGGAAAAGAGAAATCTGAAACTCAAGGCTGCAAATTATATTCTTTGGGATAATGGTTTATATAAAAGAACTCTTGATGGTAATTTTCAGCGTTGTGTTGATAAAGCACAGCAAGACAGATTACTTGAATCTTTTCACAATTTGGCTTGTGGTGGTCATTTTTCTCCATCAGTAACTGCTCATAAGATCTTGAGGGCTAGGTATTATTGGCCTACGCTTTTTCAAGATACATATAAATGGGTACGTAAATGTACACAATGTCAACAATTTGTTGGTAAGCAAAAAATGATGGTGCAGCCATTAAAACCAGTTGTGATAGAAGAGCCTTTCAGGCAGTGGGGAATCGATTTCATTGGCGTTATTAACCCTCATTCAAGTGCTGGACATACTTTTGTTCTTGCTGCAACAGATTATTTCACCAAGTGGGTCGAAGCTATTCCTGTGAAACATGCTACTTCTGAAGTAGTGTGTAGATTTTTGAAAGAAAACATCATTTCAAGATTCGGTGTTCCTTATAAGGTCGTGACAGACAATGCATCTTCTTTCTCATCTTATGAGGTAACTCAGTTCTGTTTTGATTATAGTATAATATTGGCCCATTCTTCAGATTATTACCCGCAAGGTAATGGTCAAGCTGAATCGAGTAATAAAAATTTGATTACTATCATCCGAAAGCTTGTTGATAAGAATCAAAGATCATGGCATAAAGCGTTGTATGATGCTTTGTGGGCTGATCGCATTACACCCAAGCGAGCCATTGGCATGTCTCCATTTCAGTTGCTCTATGGAGTAAATGCGGAAATTCCTATTACATTGGAACTTCCAGCCCTCAAGTTGATCAAAGCTGTAGAAGATGCTACATATGAAAGTTCTCTTGATAAGCGGATAATGTTTCTCTCTCAGTTAGAAGAACAAAGATCACAAGTAGTGGATCGTATCAACGACCATCAGAAGCAAGTTAAGACTCTCTTCGACAAAAAAGCAAAGCAGAAGGTCTTTCAAGTTGGTGATCACGTCTTGCTTTGGGATAAGAGAAAGGAACCAAAAGGAATGCATGGAAAATTTGATTCTCTTTGGCGTGGTCCTTTTGTAATTCATCAAGCAATTGGTGAGAATAGCTTCTTGCTGGCATATCAAGATGGCACTCCATTCCCACTTCCTTACAGTGGGCAGCATCTAAAACACTACTTTCAGTAGAGTTTTAGATTAGTTTTTGTACATAAGGTTTGAGTCTTTTAAGCTTTTTAGTCTTTTTAATTTTTACTCTTTTTAATCTTTTGAGTCTTTTATTTTTGCGTTTTATTTAGTGACTCCATAGCCCAATGAATCCTAAGGCACTTCCAGATTCTGGATTCTACTACCTTCGTTTTCGAAGGCAGTTCCCCAGTCGGAGCCAGCTGTTATCCTAAATTTTTAACTCGTTTCAAAATTTAGGTAACCAATCAAAATTTTCTTAAAACTTGAGATTTTTCTTCTCTAAGGCACGCATTACGAGGTGCAAAGGGTGGAAAATCTCTGTTTCAAGTTGATTAACCTTTGGGCTACCCTTTTTCCCCCTTACGTTTCCGTTTTCGTCGATTTCTGACTTGTTTTTAATGTCTTTTTGGCCAAATTCGGGTTTTCTGAGTAACTCAGCAAATAGGGAAATTTAGACTCTAAGGCAAAATTGCTAAAGTGTTTGAAAAACCCGAAATTGCTTAAGTGCCTAAAAAACCCGATTTTGTTAATGTCTTTGTATTTTGACAAAAAAGCAAAATTGTTAAAATGTGTTAAAAACCCGATTTTGCTTAAATGACATAAAAAGTCCGAATTTTTCATAAGAGTTTAATTTTGTTAAAATGAAAATTGCTTTTTGATCTGAAAAATACGAATTGGTTTAAAGTGAAATTGTTATTTTGCCTTAAAAACCCGATTTTGCAAAAAAGAGCATGAAAAGCTTCATAAAAAACCCGATTCATAACTTTGATGATATTTTTCATTGTCAAAGCTTCTGAAAAATCCGATTCTTCTCAGATTCGAGCTGGTTGAATTCTTCTTTGCATTTATTTCCTCATTTTATGGAGATTTGGTCGACCTTAATGCTTCAAATTCGGACTTTTACCAGTAAATAGCCATTTTCTGTCTTCTTCAACGCGTCTAGGGTTTTTGTCTCTGCATTTTCGCGTATTACAACTTGTTCCAGGTATGATTCACACTTATCTCTCTTTCTTTCAATGTTTTACTGTCATTTATCAATGATATTGTCTTCTGCATACCACGTTTTTACTTTTTATCACTGTTTCAAAACGCGTTTTTATTTCTTACGCGTTTTTCTTTCTATCCTTCGCTTTCATCATGGTTATTTTGGTATATTTGTTGATATTTTTGCTAGTTTTATCAAAACGCGTTTTCTCTTACTGGTTTTCTTTATCTTAAATACATTTATTTATCTCAAAAGCTCGCCTTCATACTAAAACGTGTTTTCCTGATACATTCTCGCCTCTTTCATTTACTTGTCTACTCACCATTTTCTTTCATTTCGTTATTCACTCTCACTGCCATTTATTCCTCCATTTCATTCGCCATCTTCACTCATATATCTCCATATTATCTCCATTCGCCCTTATATAAAAATGCATTTTTCTCATATACATTCACACGCCTTCTCCATTTTACTGAAATTTTACCTTCCATCTCACATACCTCCATATTTCGTACATAATGCATTTTCCCTTTAAAAAATGCTTTACATGATTAAAACGCATTTCTTCCATTTCACCGTTCATTTCCAGCAATAAAATTTCACATACCATGCTCATTCCTTTCACTTCATTTCGCCACTTCATATATCCATCATTATTTTTCACAAAATAACTTTTCACTTTGTGTCTCATTTCGGATTTTTAGCCTAAAGATACAATTTCGGGATTTGTATTTGAAATAACAATTTTTTGAAATTGCAAAGTTCAAAATTGTTAAACTTCCAAAAAATCCCGATTGCCTTTGTGAAAATTGTCAAAGTTCATAAAAATCCCGAAATTGCAAAAGCAAAAATTGCTAAAGTGTCAAAAAATCCCGAAATTGCCAAAGTCACTCAAAAACCCGAATTGCCTTAAAAAGCACAAAAGTTGACCTTTTTGAACGAAATTCCAAATCCAAGCCAAAGGTCTCTTTATCTTGCTGTTTCAAGAAGAGGCGTGCTGTTTTTGACTGCCACCACTTCATCCATTTCGAATTCATCTTCATTCGCCTTCCCTCTTTCTTTCAAAATCCATTTCATTGTTCTAGGGTTTGAGTTCCGCCATGTCCACTCACGTTGATGCTGATGATGTGCTGACCTTATGGGGTTTTCACCGCAGTCTTGCAGATTCCTGTTCAATGACGGATGAACCAACTTCTCCAGCAGGCAAAAAGATGAAGTATAAGTTCGACAAATATCAGAATGAGATCTCTCCATCTCACGTTGTTTCAAACATCGATGAGATCAAAGATACAGAAATAGGGCATGTTGATATGTCTGAATTTCTTGAAAGGGCTGAGAAATCTACGTCTTCTGATATGCAAAAGTTGCTGAGAAGTCATATCCATCTCGTGCTTCTTTTCCTGTTGCTGCCCTTGAACCAGAATTCGTCCTTGCATGTGCAGCACGCTTTGATAGACAATCCAGGACAATTAAGGATGATGATGGCAACGTAGTTATCAGACTTGATGCTGAGACAATCAATAGAGTTTTCAGAGTACCTGATGCAACTACTTATTCAGAGATTTCATTGAAGAGTGCTCACAGACATTTTGAGCAGAAAAAGAATGATTGTATTAAACACATCAACTCTAAATGGCTTCTAAAATCACGACCTTGTGCGACCCGTATGCCCAAGTTGTATCGGTCTGATTTTATAGAAGAAGTTAATGACATGATCACTCTTTTGAGCAGAATTGCAGGGTTGAAAGTTTCTAACATGTTTGAAAGCTGGATGTATAAGTTCATGGTTGTCATTAGAAAAGCACAACATCCAATTTTCTGGGGAGAAATAATCAGTGACTGTTTGTGCGAACAGCTTGCACAGGTTCCTACCACTCTGACCTTCTATATGAATTCATATTTGGTCTACATAGCAGCTTCCTTGAGACATTTTCCAGGCTTATCTCCTGAAGGTGACAGATCATTGGTGCCTGTATGGAAATATTATGACCAGCTGACTTTTATTCCAAGTCGAGCGCATTATAGAAGGGTACAAGATGCCTTCTTTGGTTATTTTATGTGTTTGTTTGACAAAGAGTTGGTAAATAACAGGGTATCAGATGCAGCTTGGAATAAGGTAAATCAATATGGCTGCTTGTTTCTTCAATTTCCAACATTCACCTATGTGAGAGTTGGCTGTTTTGAAGACCAACCTTATATGCTCCCGAGATATCCAACTGATAAGATCGTTCTGATGGAGCTGGGAAGGCAATTGATGGCAGTTCATTCACGTCAAGCTTCACAACACAAGTCTGGAATTGGTATTTCTTCACATAATCCATTGGTAATTGGCAGGTATTCTTTGACAACCTCTTCAAGAGCCAAAGCAATGGAAACTGAACTTCAGGAGATAACATTGAAGAGATTCCAAGCTAGGGTGGATTTTGATTACAGAAGGATGAAGGATAAAATAAAAAGAGCCTCCTTCACTCATGTTCACCGCATTGAGGACATTTGGGCAGATCTCCGTACAGAAAAGGATGTATATAAAATGGATTATTGCAGGCTGACTTTGGAGCAAATAATTGACCTAAATCTGACTTTAATTCCGGAAGGAGTGATTGATGATAAGCAGATTTTGGATCCTGAGTACGAAGAACAGGGAGTTGCTAATGCTCCCATTCCTACAATTCAATGGTCTCAAAAGGAATCCGTCTCTATCTTTGATAGATTTCAATCAGTCTTGGCGAACACCAACTCTTGGCTCAAAAGCATAGGTGTCAAGACTATCAAAATCAAAGTTAGAGCTGAAGATGACCCAGCTGGTCCTAGAGGATTGAAATCAGAAATCAGAGAACAATCAAAAGAAGGAGCTTCCTCTTCAAGTACCAGAATCAAGCTGAAAGTAAGCAGAGCTCCAGAACAACCATTGGATAGGGAAACATTAAAGGGTAAGGAAGTCAACGAAATGCAGATTCAGGTATTAGATCAGCAAGAAGGAGACAAGGTTCATGAGACCTCTACTATTCTAAGTGAGATAACTCCTCACATTGAGGCTCCAATACCAGAATCAGCTATATCTCCTTTGTCTCCTATCGACAGTGATGTTGATTCCTTCTCTACCGTTTTTGTTCCTTCTATTCCAACACAAGAGACTTGTCATCAGTCTTCATCTGTAACGGATACTCCCATAATGAACTTGCCTACTAACTTCAAGAGTATTTTTGATATCAATCCAATCTTTTCAGCCATGTCAGAAACAACTCTTCCAGAAATTGATACATCTGTAACGAACTTTGATTGTTTCATGGCCAATCCTAGTTGCAATTTGTCCTCTGAGCAAAACATTGTTGCTGTACAAACTGAGGCACCTTCAAGAATTTCTGTTGTATCTCAAACTGAGGCTATTTCTACTGAGACCGCAGTTGCCATTTCAGATGTGACAACCTTGGATCTTCCTCCATGGCTGAATTCAATTGCTCCTAAGAGAAAGAAACAAGCAGTGTCTCCTGATATTTTTGATTTCCGAAAATTGAAGAAATCAAAACCAGTAATTGCAAAGAAAGCTAAAACAGTCTCACAGGTTTTTGTTGACAGCAACAGAATGAAATATGCTGAAATTGCAGAGCCCTTAGTTGATAAACCGCATGAAGAAATGCAGGTATCTGACTACAGATTCACAAGAGTCGAATTGGGCAAGCAGACTCATGCCAATATGATGCAGGATGCTCAGAGTTCAGTGACAATTCTGACACAAAGCTATAACGAACTCTTAGCTAAAAAGGAAAAACTCAAAGAAGACAATGCTCAGCTGGTTGCAGTCATTCAAAGGATTACAGGATCATCAGAGGCAGTTGATTCTCTATCTACAGCTCCTCCAAATGAGTCAGTTAGACAATTAGAAAGAATTGCGCAAAAGGCCAAGGCAATTGATTCATGGATAACTCAGTTAATTGAGCAAAGTATTCCAATGATTGAGAAGATGTTGCAAGTTTTCAAAAATGTCAGAATAGCAAAGATAAAGCTGAATCAGACTTTGGAGACCTTCAAGCAGAGTTTGGAATCACTTGAGAAGGATTTAAAAATCTGGCATGAGATAGATCAAGTTAAGTTACAAATTCTATGCAGCAATTCAATCTTGCCAAACAGAGAGAAGTACATAGAATTTGAAGAACTTATGACAAATAAATCATTGGTCATTCAAGATCTTATCAAAGATATCCGGGCCACTTTAGAGATGAATGATGAAGTTCAGCAGGATATTCTTTCAAGTTTTGAGAAGATCTCATGTATGGTTTTAAATCAAGAGGATGAATTACTTGAAGCTGATTCAGTTACTTCAGAAATGGCGGCTAGTCTTCGTCAACAAATGGAATTAGAGCAATTTTCTATGGATTCGATTCAAAAGCTTGTCAATCATCAAACAATCCTTGAGAAAATGCAAACTAATTATGAAGAGCATAGATTGGCGACTATCAGATACTTTGATGTAATTTTGAAGACAGTTGCAGTGGCCAAGAACACATTGGGTCCAGATCCGAACGAGTTGAAGACCATCATCAGCAAATTCTTATCTTTCAAGGATAGGAATGAAACAGATTGAAAGTTTTAGATTGTTTTATGTAATTTTACTTTCGACAATATATATGTAAAAACAAATTTTGCAATTGCAAGTGTTCTTTCCTTGCAATTTTCGAAAATGTAATTACATGTAAAATCTTACAAGACAAATCACAATTTGGATTGTAATTTTGAATAAGTCAATCGCAATTAGTTATCGGTTGAGAGATTTTCTCAAGTTTGTTGAGATCCTCCCACCTTTTTCTCCAGACCCTCCTCCTATAAATACTTGAGGGGTCTATTGTATTTCTTTATCTTTTTAGCAAGCAAGAAAACTCTGCAGAATTTTGTACTCATAAAGTCTTTGAGCTTTATAGTGAAATATTGTGAATTTTCAAGTGATATCAAGAAGCTGGAATTTCAGACTTTGAGCTGAATCCTTGTTTTATTATATTGTGATTACTTGAGAATTGTTGAAGATTGCTGAAAAGAGATTTGATTTAAATATTTGCAGACTTTGTGCTGTAAATGTGAGAATTGAATTCATAGTTAGTGTTAGAAATAGAGAAGAATTATAAGTCTTTGTGCTCATAAGTATTTCTCATTTAAGAGTAGTTTAAAGATACATTGTAATTACAGTCTTTGAGCTGTTTTATCTTGTATATTTCCATAAAGTAATCGTTCTGAAAAAGGTTGATAGGATTTCATTCTTCAAGACTTTGTGCTTATCGAATTGTTTTCCCGTCCCGGAGGAAATAACGGAAGTCTTTGTGCTTTCAGGAAACTTTATTTCCTTTCTCTTAATTTCACTGCATAGCTGTTGTAATAAGTTTAGTAACATTTACTGTGTCTTTTCTGTGAAGAGAGAAGAACGTAATCTTTCCTGAAACAAGAGGAACGATTGCTATCCCATCCATTTAGTTTTATTTAGTTAAAGGGGGAGCCTTCCCTTAATTAGGAGAGTTCAAACTCACGTGCTGTGGTTGAAATCTCAATTTTGTACGCTTTCATGAGAATACAAAATTTCCAACCAACAGTTTTTGGCGACTCCGCTGGGGATACGAACGCATTTGAAAGTCTCTCACTTTCTTTTGAAGTCCAGTATTCTTAATTTGTTTACTTGTTTTTGTTTTAGCTTCTACACTGGAAGGAATCCGTTATTACGTTCGTCGAAGGAAGGGACAAAGTTCTCAAGAAATATCTCCGGGTGAACAAGCTAGGTTTGAGTTGCTCACTAGTATATCTTCCCTTGCACGAACTACTAGCTTCCCTCCGTCTAAGAAGAAAAAGCCCATCCCAAGTGAACTTTCAGCCTTTTTCCTCAAACCTTTGATTTCAGTTGTTCCTACTATTCAAGCGATGGCTCAAGGTCCTTGGGGAGCAGCTTTTGGTCCTTTAAATCTTACTCCACCTCTTCATGCTCTTCCACAAGGCTCACGTAAAAATCTGCCTAAGTTTTATGGAGATGGTAAGCAGCACCCCGATGAACATATCAAGGCTTTCTCAATGGCTTGTGGTGTTCTAGGAGTAGAACATCAAGATGTTGCTGTACGTTTGTTTGTGGAAACTCTACAAGGAATTGCAGCTGACTGGTTTTACAATTTGAGAGCTGGTGATATCACTAGTTGGGATACCCTCAAGACTAAATTTGAAGAACGCTTCAAGCCCGCCGAAGATGAACATGCATTGCTGGCTCAGCTGACTCAAATGAAGAAGGACACACATGAGAATATGCGTGAATTCATCGCAAAGTTTAATAAACTTGCAAACAGAATTCCTACTGATTCTCAGCCCACTCCTGCAAATCTCAAGTGTTTTTTCATCAACACTCAGCTGCCCGAAGTCAGTTTTCTGTTAAGAAGAGCAACTCCAACGACTTTGGCACATGCTCAAGTCCTTGCTACAGAAATTGAAGATGATTTGATCTTGGCTGGGAAAATCCGGAAGGATCCTAATCGATTCAAAGGAAATTCCATTCCTGAGTCTTCTATTTCAGCTTCTACTGATCCTATGGTACAAAAGTTGGCTAATGAACTTCTTGCCTTGAAGAAGCAGGTTTCACAAGCTTCTTTTGCTGCTCCGTACAAGGATATTCCTAGGAGGACGTATCCAAATTCTGCTTCCAACTATGCTGCCAGAAATCAGAATAAATTGCCTCCTCCTCCTGAGAGGCTTGCACTTGAAGCACCTCCGAAGAATACAGCAGTTGGTTATTACGAAATAGATCGAGAAGAACTATCTTCCAATGATTTCCAAGCGGAAGATGAAGCTGTTTTTAATCAAGAAGATGAAGAGGCAGCTGGCGACTCCACAATACGATATATGCATTATGACGATTCAGCTGAAAATGAAAATGTTGAGAGTCAAGCATATGCTGTTATCACAAGATCCCAGACTCGGTTGGCTCAAAAGGATGAAGAAGCTGGAATTTCAGACTTTGAGCTGAATCCTTGTTTTATTATATTGTGATTACTTGAGAATTGTTGAAAATTGCTGAAAAGAGATTTGATTTAAATATTTGCAGACTTTGTGCTGTAAATGTGAGAATTGAATTCATAGTTAGTGTTAGAAATAGAGAAGAATTATAAGTCTTTGTGCTCATAAGTATTTCTCATTTAAGAGTAGTTTAAAGATACATTGTAATTACAGTCTTTGAGCTGTTTTATCTTGTATATTTCCATAAAGTAATCGTTCTGAAAAAGGTTGATAGGATTTCATTCTTCAAGACTTTGTGCTTATCGAATTGTTTTCCCGTCCCGGAGGAAATAACGGAAGTCTTTGTGCTTTCAGGAAACTTTATTTCCTTTCTCTTAATTTCACTGCATAGCTGTTGTAATAAGTTTAGTAACATTTACTGTGTCTTTTCTGTGAAGAGAGAAGAACGTAATCTTTCCTGAAACAAGAGGAACGATTGCTGTCCCATCCATTTAGTTTTATTTAGTTAAAGGGGGAGCCTTCCCTTAATTAGGAGAGTTCAAACTCACGTGCTGTGGTTGAAATCTCAATTTTGTACGCTTTCACGAGAATACAAAATTTCCAACCAACACAATTAATGCTAAGTGAACCATTCATATTCATAAGAGATGAGTTCTTCTAAACTAATATTCATAAAATATAAATCAATAAAATTGACTATAAAAATGCAATTAAATCTCGATAAAATATCAAATAACTTATTATATTACCAACAATAATTAAACATTTATAAATATTCATTACATATAAAATCTAAAAATCATTCTTTAATCTAGCCGTTAAGTCCATAGTTTTATAAAAGATTACAAATTTAATCACAACCCAATTATAAAATACAGTTGAAAATCATAAAACAAACCACATACTGTCTTCTACTGTTTGGAGAATTTTGTTTTTCACAATTTGACACACTGTGGAAAAATCTATTCTCTTATATATTAATTTTTCTGACCATAACTACTCAATTATCATGATGCCATACTTTTGTTCTTGTTATTTTCCATTCCTTGTATGTTATAGATTTTCACAGTAGGTAACTTACTTTTGATATGGTAGAGGAAAATGGAATTTTTTAAGATTTTGAAATTGCATATATCCTCCATTCCTCACAATTTATGTTTCTAGTTTCCATATCTCGTTGGTCGTTATTCCATCTGAATTACTCTCTATAATAGAGCATGCCAACTAGAGATTGACAAGCACAACAATGCTCAAGACCATAATAGTTTTAGGCTTTACAAATTTGAAGTGAGGGGGAATAAATTTTTTATATTTTAAAATCTTGTCCAATTGTAAGATAAAAGTCAGGTATTCACCTACAACACTAGGTACTAATGTCCTTATTTCAACAAACAAAAAAATCACACACAAAAAAATTGTTGCATGGAAGTAATTTATGTCTAAATTATAGTTAATATTTATTCAAAATTTTATAAAAAAATAATGCAACAAAAACTTACGAAAAAATATCTATGTACTAGATATTAGTGTTAGGGATCTATATTTAAAAATTATAATTTAATATTTTTTATAAAAAAAAGTTAGGTTGTATGGAAGTAATGTTATTAATTATAAAAAAACAAGTTACTAAAAGTTGTGTAAAAATTTCATAAATTATTTCTTAAATTTATTTTTAAAATACATTTATAATTTGCAAATGAAATCTCAAAAATCACTAGCTCACATCATCTTTAAATTCTTAATGGTTTAGTTGTTATAGTTGTCGAGAAGTGGAAATTTGTTTTAAGATGTCGACTTCAATGTGTCCCACTTTGACCAAAAAGCGAGACACACTATTGTGGGATCACCCAAATATATTAAAATTTCAATTGAAAATGTTTTACTGTATGTGGGGATGATAATAATTGCTTGACTGCCTTGTAATGAATAATACATTAATATATTAAATAACAATGAGAAAGAGCATGGTTCGACTATTACATAATATAAATCTATTTTCAAAGAACTCAATGTATCAATGTAAAATCCACATCCTCTTTGCAAGTATCATATAAAGTTCATGATTTACTATGACAAATAGTTTTAATGTGCATTCTTATTTATGTAAAAATTATATTTTATAGAGAGAAAACTTCCAAAGTCACTCTTATGCTTGGTATAGAAAGTATACTATTAGTTGTAAATTTTACAAAGAACCTTTATTTCTCAAGGTATACTTGCACCATCTATATAAATAGTTATTGTTCTTGAACTTGCATTCAAGAGCAACTTAATGATGAAAACTAACAAGAAACAAGTGTCTATAAGAAATATCATACAATTACATTATTGTCAATGAAGCATGTTAGTAAAGATCAACATCATGAATGTACTTCCTTAAAAATATTTATCAACTAAAAATTATTCTTCAAGCATAGCAGCAATATTAGCACCATGAACAAGGAAGGGTTTGGAAATTTTTAGGTTGGATCCTTGGTCATGTTTTATGCCTAACAACTTGGTTGTGCTTGTGTTTGTTTTGGTTTGGCAGCTTGGTTACATTTTTTTTGGTGTTGTCTCATCTAAAAACTTGTTGTATTGGTCTTAACTTTAGTTACATCTTTTGTGTTGGTTTTATGGTCCCATCAAAACCAACCTACTTTAATCAAAACATTAGCACCATGAATGTGCTTTCTTAAAAGTATTCCTCAAGCATAGCAACAAAAGTCATGATATTGTTGCTTACAAAGAACCTTCATTTCTCAAGGTATACTTGCATCATCTATATAAATAGTTATTGTTGTAAGAACTTGTGTTCAAGAGAAACTTAATGATGAAAACTAACAAGAAACATCATACAGTTATATTACATTATTTTCATTGAAGTGTGTTAGTAAACATTAGCACTATGAATGTACTTCCTTAAAATGTTTATCAACTAAAAAATATTCTTCAAGCATAGCAGCAATATTAGCACCATGAACAAGGAAGGGTGTGGCATTTTTAGGTTGGAACCTAGGTCATGTTTTATGCTTAGCAACTTGGTTGTGATTGTGTTTGTTTTGGTTTGGTAGCTTGGTTACATTTTTTTTGGTGTTGTCTCATCTAAAAACTTGTTTTATTGGTCTTAAGTGTAGTTACATATTTTGTGTTGGGTATATGGTCCCATCAAAACCAACTTACTTTAATCAAAACATTAGCACCATGAATGTACTTTCTTAAAAGTATTCCTCAAGCATAGTAACAAAAGTCATGACACCATTGCTTACCCAAATTGTCCTATAAATGTCATATAAAAAAATAGGCTCCTAAATAAATTTCTAATGGTAAGGCTAAAAATGCAAGAACTAGGACATAAGTGGCTTCTAATTCTATAAATGGTGGGGGAAACCCTTTGGCCTTTGGATAAGGTAGTTGGTGCATTAGAGTCTAAAAAAATATCAAACAACACTTACTTCTATAACACATGGGCCAAATACGGGTTGAGAAAACATTAATTCTTTATTCACAATTTGTATTACACTAAAATTACAAACCACTTTAGAGCATATAAGATGAAAGAAAAACATTCATGAATAGATAAAGAAGGAAATTTCAAATTTCTAGTTGTTTTCTAACATGTTGTTCCATGTTGTCTAGTCTTCATATTGTTAAGGTATGGTGGATGTTATTACAATTGTAGGTCTTGAGTTGAAAGTCTCATTATATGAGACATTAAGAGTCGACATGTTCAATGATGTAGTATAGAATATTAAGAATGTTGTTAACAAACATTGATTAGAGTGGTAAAAAGACTAAATGCACCATAATGTCATATGAGTGTATGGATAGAAAAATCAAACCCTCATCAACTTTATTGTCTCTTGTGATATTGATATGATATTTTTGAAATATGTAGATGTATCACACTATCAAATATGTGACTACATTGTTTAAGTTTTTTGAAAAAATATGCCATGCCTACATTTTAACATGTGAGCATAGACACAAAATCCAACACATAAAATAACACATTTCAATCTGAACAATAATTTCACATTCATACAACAATCTATAAAACCAACTATTATTAAAGGTATAGACCCTACCATTCCAAATCCCTTCTAAAACAACTTGAAGTAGACTTTTGATGAAGACTCCCCACCAATCCTTCGCCAAGCTCTTGTATCAATTCATCCTTCTACACACCTCTCTCTCAATTTCTCAACATACTTTGAATAATTTCTCAAATTGCAAAATTTGTTTCCCAAGTCTAGAGAGAGAAATATATAGAAATGTTGATCTCTTCATCTTTGAATGTGGAGGTGACACTTGTCACCTCCACATCAAATCTTAAGACATCCCTAACCTTTTGTCCTAAATAAACCTAGTCTCTTGAGGGGCTTCCATCCACTTGGAAGATTCCTCCTCAAGAGGAGTCTCTATGTATTCCCACCCATGGTGTCATGGAGACCTTAACCTCATTCTAACCAACCTAACAAAAAGCTAGAGGAGGAGATGGGGTAGTGACACCTCACCCATCCTCATCCTAACAACTTACAAATTTTTTCACTTTTTGTAAATGCCAAGTTCAAAGGTAAAAATTTATTATTTAGATTATACTCGAAAATGACCTCAACCCATAGACCTATGACCTAGGACATTAGAAATGACAATAAAATGAAAATACCAATTTAAGACCACTTTAGAACCCCTAAAAATATAATTTCAAAAATTAAAACTTAGGTTAACATTTCTTTCATCCACTTGACTCGCTCAACACAATTACAAATTAGATATTAATTTCATACCATAGAAAGACTAATTTCACATCACAAAAGACCTTAGTCTCTCCATATGGACTAGGGTCAAGCTTCACTGATTAAGCACATATAGGGTTTCCATGTGACTTCCAAATTTCCTTTGACAATGGAAATCACTTGCACACTCAATTACAATTATTAGTCCATCATAGTGGAAATCATGGACAAAGCAACAAAAAACTAAGATGCATTCAAACTCAAACATACAATTACTAATCATATTTATCACACAATTCAACCACTCATCATGATCATTCTAGATACATTTAAATTTCATATGAACATAATTTATAGGCATGTACTTTGAATATCCTTCAATTCACAATATAATCTACCATGAAAATCAAAACATAAATTAATCTATTCATATAAATCACATACAAAAGGGAATAATCTAATTAATGTATCCATTCATATAAAAATCATCATAACCATAACCAAAGTTAACCAAAGCATGTAATATATATCCTGAAACCAAGATCGAATATAGAAATTGAAAGTCCAACTACATAATAACAACCATAACATAAAATGTCTATGGTAATATCAAATAAGGTAGTATTAAAACAACATGGTAATTTGTCACTAAAGAATGGATTTCACAAAATTATCATAAATGTACAACCACCAAATATGGTTCAATTTATTATAGACAATGATGTTGCTTGTGTTGTTACGTGGGGAATCCCGATGGACAAGTATCTCTTTTTTTTTTTGTAAACCATGCACAACATCATCTTGATCTAACCCTAGAGAACATTGAAAAAATTGAATGGGTTAAGATGGCATTGCAAAAAGCTCGCGTTGTTACCAAATTCATTTACAATCACACAAGGGTGTTGTGTATAATGCACATCAAAGAGTTAGTTAGACCAAGAGTGAGAAGATTTGTTTTTCACTTCCTTGCATTACAAAATCTTTGCTAACAAAAAATGAATTTGAAGCAAACTTTCATTTCAAATGAGTTGGAATCTAATTTCACAAATTAAATGGATGGAAAACTAGTGGTAGAGTATATTTTTCTGTGTTTTTGAAATGCAATAAAACAAATTGTTGATTTTTTAAAGTCTCTAATATAAATTGAGGCCAATGGATAGGAAGAAATATATCATGGGCTATTTGTATAAGGCCATAGATAGGGTTGAGGTAATGATGGATGATATGGAAAATAACAAGACACATTTACGTTGTTTCTGCGGTGGCGCTCCCTTTGGGAACCTAAACAAACCACTTTGCAGAAGCTTTTGTTGCCTACTACAGTTTGAAATTGGTCCAATCCAGAGGCTTCAAGAAGATTTGGTTGGAGGGAAATTCTTTGAATATCATCAATTGTCTTAAGAAAAATCAAGCTCCTATTTGGTTGATAGAGAGCATCATTAAAGATTCAATTTCCATCATAAACTCCTTCAAGTTGTGTTATATTTATCATATTTTTCGGGAAGGAAATATGCTTGTTGATTGCTTTGCAAATTTAGGGGTGACTCCCTGTCTAGAGAATGGAGTCCTAATGATCCCCTTCCCTCTAAAGCCAAAAGCATCCTAAATCATGAAATTCAGTTGCTGCAAGATGAAGCTCATTTTGTGGATTAGACATTGTCACATGTTGAAGTCTAATTGTATGATTATTCATAAAGGCCTTCCCTTTGATTCTATCTCGATTTTCATTAATGATTTTGGCATTTACGTGAAGGATCAACATTTAAAGGTTATTAAGACAATTTGTCTTTTCAAAGTCTTTTCCACACAGATTGTGGGTTGGTTAAGGAGTTTTCTTCCTTGTTATTGGTGATGGTCTTTGACTATTATCTTTTGGTGGCTTCTTTGTTCTGTTCTACTATGGTTTTCAGCTGCAATTGGGGGAGACAAGAATAGAGTTGAATTGGTGTTGTATGATGCCATCAGAAGCAATGTGAAGGTTTGGAAAATCCTCATGGACGGTGGGGTCATTCCCTATATTGAGAAGTTGCAAGGTTTTGATCAACAAGTCTCCAATTTTTTTGTGGATGGTTGGAAGGATTGTGTGCTCAAAGTGAGCGGCTTGGAATTCGAAATCACTGAAGAATTTATTGGTATGATCACTGGTCTTCCTACTTGCTGCCTAAATCTTGGTCTATAATATTTCTAATGCCACTCGATGCTTAATTCTTGGTCTAAGTGTTGGAGTTCACAATCATTCAATTGTTGCTACCTTTATCCTTCTCTATTTCACATGTCAATTTTCCCATCAATCATTAACTAAGTTTTTAAAACTGTGTTGGCCCCGATGATGTATTCCCAATCTGTTATTTTACCAACTTCGGCCTTTATCAAGCCATTCGGTCTTAAGTTATTTTTCGAGTCAATCTTTTGTGAAGTTGTTAATACTCTTTCGTATGTCGCAAGAATTTCCTAACCTACATATTTTCCAAAGAAGCTTTCTATGAAGTAAAACAAATGTCTAAAGAAAAGGAAAGCGAGACTCATGATGTTTTGAAAACCTTGCAGAAGCTGAAGGGAGTTTCATAACACACCCTAACCCCGACCAAGGAAAGTTGTATGAAATAAAGGAAAAAGTATCTTAAGTGGACTTAAGTAAGGTTTTCGAACCTCATCAAGTCACAACTTAGTTCTGAAACCATTTTGAAAGTCCAATCATACTCGGTACATAACGGAGTCTGAAATTGGTGTCAAGTGGCCTACTTGTCAGGAATTTAATGTTGTCAAAGCCAAAGTGGGCTAAATGGTTGATCGTGTGTGAATTAAGGTGCTTTTTGTGGTATAGTTATTCTTATTGTCAAAGAGAAAATTGAAGTCCCATAAGTGAGGAGAAGCAGAGATACAGTCGATATGCGAAAGAGTAGTTCAGTTGGAATTAGTGGTGTAATACCGAGTAAGCAACCTTCCCAAATCTTTTCTTGGTGATAGAAGGTTAATATTTCTATAAAAGGAAAGCATTGTCAGATTTTTATTTGAACTAAAGTGAAAACTTGGATGTAAAATGAAGTACAAATACCTTAGATACAAGCACTTTTTTGGCCTAGACAATTTCTTACCAGAAATAGGAGATACTAGATTAGGCCATATTAATATGGGGGAGTTTTGGGAGAGAATTCACAAACCAGAGAGGGCCCCCATTACTCAAAGATTAGTAGAGAGTTGTTTATTAGAAGTTATCGCTATCCCAGTGGTCCTACAATGCACAAACCTTGTATTGGAATGCATAACTTGCTACAACCCTGAAACTAAGGAAATTCAGACCGAAGACATCAACTTGTCGATAACTTTAGATAGGGCTACCATTAGTGGGTGCTTCTGGATACCTAAAAGAGAAGTATACGCCAAATTTAACTTTACCTGATCATAATGCCAATTTTTTGAAAAGAAGGGTTACTATCAAAATTATATTGCAACAGAGTGGTTTGATCTCCTGAGAAGGGGAAATCCTAATTGCCTAAAAGGATGCATAAGTCTCATTTCAGGGAGGAATTTTCAGACATCATTGTGTTGTTGCATAAAGTAAGAGGAAATATGAATGCACATGATTTTGAATAATGGATGTTCTTCTTTGGTCAAGTGATTTATGTTTGGGACATAATATTTGGATTGGGTAACCTTAATTAGCGACTGGTTGCATGAAATGATATGAAATTTTGCTATTAAAAAAAGTTTTACATGTCACCCTATCTCTTTCATGCCTTGGCTTGTACCAGACCATAGATAGGACTGAACCTTTAGAGGATTATAATGAACAAATTCAAATTTATGATTATTATCCTAATTTGCAGCTTGAAAGGAGTTACAAGAATTTCTCAAGAATAAATTATGTATTTACTATGCGGTTGGTTAGGGAGCTACAAGGTGATTTAGGCCAAAGGGTGTCTCTCGAATCTTTCCAATTGG
>VDFB02159767.1:0-27419 GCA_007258455.2 Sequoia sempervirens
CTATATAAATAAATTCTAACCTCTACCTGAAACTTATAACAAATTAAATACAGAGATTCCATTTGCTACACTTGAGACCTTACAACCATGTTCATGTGGCAGTAGCTAAGAAGAGGGGGACGGGTGTAAGTTAGGTTGTGCCAACACCTAGGGGAACCAGGCTAGAATTATTTAGCTTTACTCATGCAATTCCAACCAATCTAGAGCCTAGAGCATGTGATAGGTAATACTGGCTACCACAAAAGGAGGGGCCGGTGGTGGTTGTTTGGTTCCAAAGCCCCAAGGCTACGACCTTCCATAGTCTTCCATAACTTATGCCCTGGGTAAGGTTATTTTAATCTCACCTTCAAACTTCTATCTTAATATTTCTTCCTGACTGATTCGTTTTCACATATGGTGAGTGCGATTAGAGGCGCTCTATAGATTTACTTTTCATTATTTTATTTTATTTAATCAACTCTCCTAGCAAAATATAAAACAAATAGACTTCCCTACAAAAATTATGTATACCATATGTGCGAACCCTTTTCCTAGTACCTGCAAAACAATATGAATAAATGAGTTAGACAAGGAATTACAAGCTAAAAGAAGAATTCCCCATGAAATCCATTTGCAAACTAAAAATAGGAAAGAAAATAAGCAAGAACATAATGAAATTGATAAACCAAAGATTAAATCCTAATTTAAATAGCAAACACTTGATCCCATGGGGGAATTGGTGCCAATTTGATGTGAAAATTGGCCCTTTCCCAATCCCTATGATGCAAGATTCAAATGTTGAAGAGATTGTTGATCCACTTTTGATAAAAATATGAGAACTCCAAGCTAAATCTGCAAAAATCCTAGCTAAGAATTCGAATGATGGATGGAAATGGATAAATATTTGAGCATAGTAAGTTTACTCAAATTGTGGATGATGAAATGAGGAGAGGAGCTCTTCATTTATAGGATTTCAAGATGGATGAATGTCCCAATTTGATCAATGTGGGACTAACATTCATCCAATGATATGGTGTCACTTGTCAAGCTATGAATGGATGATGTTTGTGCAAGATTTGGGGTTTGTGCCAATAAATGCCAATATTTGAAATTCAAATTTGTTGAAATGACATGCAAGAGGGAAGGGAAAATGCAATAAATGCCACTTGGCTCAAGGCAAAGGACATGTAAGAGGTTATTAAATGCCTTGTTGGATGTACATGTTGACTTGAAATTTTTGAATTCAAATTGAGAGAATATTCCAAAAGATGCCTTGTGAGGAAAATAGGGATTTAATAAATGAATTAAATCTATTTTCATGTGCAACTTGCATTATCTAGAGGATGTGACATGAGATTAGATTAAATTAATCAAATATTAATTAATTTAACAGGAGATTGAATGATGTGACTTATTTGACTTAGATTTATGGATTTATTTAAATCAGATAAGAGAGGAATATGATAAGAGGCTAATTAAATAAAGATTTTGATTTATTTAATTAAAAGGGGTGGTGTTAGATTAAATCAAATAAGGTTTTAATTTATTTAATTTAATGGATAGATTTTAGAGATATAATCAAATAAATTGATTATTTAATTAAATAGGGATAATTAGATCAGATGGATTGATTAAATTAACAAGTGAAAGTGACTTAATTAGACAAGATGATTGATTTAATCAAGGGATGAATATTGATGAATTTAATCAGATGGGGGAATTTGACTAAATGGTTAGACCGAGGGATGATTTAGGAAGAAACGGTGTTAGTAAGTCAGGATCAGATGCACGATGTCAATCAGTATATTTTCGATGTCTACACCATCCATTCTCCTTCTTTTTTTCATACATGAAAAGAAAGGAACGTTTATATATTCATATTTGTGGATCCAATAGGCTTCTTGCACAGGCACTAGGGAGTAATGGAAAGTTAAATGAAATGTCTTCTCCTAGGTTCTTTGATTCTAATCAGTACAAATTTCAAAGAGGAGTTTAGTTCATACCAATGTCCGCTTTCCTCATGTCGTACTTATCATTAAATGTATTAATTTCCAATATAGCTATAATATAGGTGAAGGAAAGTAAATTCTTTATTGAGCACTAGCACATAATGAATAGTAATAAACTGAAGTGTCTTTAACTTGTCTTATTCCTACTACCACCCCATGGGAGAAAGCTAAAGTGTAGACAAAATGCACCTATGTATGTAACATTATATCATACCCCCCACCCCCCATCCCACACGCTAGACAAAACGCACTGATGGGAAGACTCGATGGATGGTTAGTTGTGTGTTGTCACGTGTCTGTCATCGGAAAAGGACGCACTACTAGCAGGAAAGTCAAAAAGCAATAGAAAAAATTCCCTAAATGTCACCATTTTCCATATTTCATTTTGCAGTTTGCTGGGGAGGGACGCACGGGCGATGGAATGGAGTTGCAGGAAAGAGCATTTGGAGGCCGAACCAGTATGTTTTTATGCATTTTTTTATGTACATAGGTGTGTTTTGTCTACATTTTTGTCGTGTCCACGCAACTAAAAATCATCATTTGCCACATTTCATTTTGCAGTTTGTTGGGGAGTGCAGGCGATGGAATGGAGGCCGAACGAGAGCAATGCATTCAACAGGCACGGTGGCTATCCAACAAGTATGTATATCTACCACATATATATGCCATTTTTTCATTCTGCGTAGGAAGTTTGAAGCATTGAACAACTGCTAAATGGATTTTCTGTGAATCATTGAACGACTATTCATTAAAGAAAATGGGTTTTCATTGATGGCAAAATAAAATGTTTTGTTGCATGTAGGGTTTTCATTTCAAATGCATAGTTGTTTATATTTTTTTTGTTTTGAGGGTTTTCAAATTTCACTATGAAGAATTGAATGGCTATTCATGGGGAAAATGGTTTTTCATTGACGAGAAAATAAAGGGGTTTTTATTTGAAATGTAGAGGTGTTTTGTCTGTTTTAGTGGGTTTTTGTGTTGGATTTTAAATTTTTCCTTTTGGTTGTTTGTTGCAAAGATTGGTTTTCATTGACTGTAAAATAAAGGTTGTTCCTTGTGAAAACAACTTTTCATTTGAAACACAATGTGGGTTATGTGTCGGTGAGTTTTCGAAATCATAATTCGGAATGAACAGAAATCCCAAAACCATACACTCAAACAAAACCTTTTATTTTCCCATTGACATTCTCATTATAAATGTTGTAGTCTCTAAATGGTTTTGAAACATTAGGTGGGTTGTAGGTTTTATAAAACACAGTGTTTTGCATCCAACAATTTTACAAAATAGTATGTATGTATTGAAAATTTTTTTGTTATTCACCATTTTGTAAACACCCAGTAAGGTATTTGGTTTCAATGTGTAGAGGGTTTAACAACATTGTGTGGGTTGGAGGTTTCGTAAATCATGTTGTCACCTCACCTCCAACTGTGTTTTCCAACCTGAAATCATATTGTGCATGTATATTTGGATCATATTAAGAAATTGAAATGCATATTTGGATAAATGTAGAATGGCATTTCCCTTTGTTCATCTAATTGGAAGAAATAAAATAATCAACATTATTTGCAGTGTTGTAAAACACATTGTCCCATGTTAGTTCATTTTGAAAAGTTTTTTTTTTTGTTACGACCAAGAATGCAATGAATTCCACTTTCAAAATTTTGAACAACTCTTTGCTACAGTCAAAATGGCATTTCACTTTCTTCATCCGACATTGGAACAAATAAAATTTAAGATTATTTGCAAAGGTTGGAAAACACATTGTTCTCCTCTCAGCTTGTTCCTCAAATACTAGTATTATGGCATGAATCGCACCTTTAATAATATCATGGCATAATATAGGCATGTTAGGAGAAGCTGGGAAGTGTGTAGACAAAAGACACTCATGTGGCTGTGTAATCAAGAGACGATAATCCCCTATCCCCATCCTACGGCCAAATGCACCTGGATGAAGACTTGGACTACGGTTAGTCAAAGCCATTACATGTCCTCACCACCAGTGTTGATGCGCACAAGGAGAAATCTAAAATTCCTAATAGACAAACACCCTAAATGTCACATTTTCCAAATTTCATTTATAGCTTATTTGGGAGGATGTGCTTGTATTTAATGGAGAAGTGTTCACGTGAAGCAATAGACAAAATCCATTCCAAATTTCCTTCAACACGATTGCCCAATGGTTTTGTTAGTGGTTGTGTGCTTGTAAACACAATGTTTGCATCCTAAGCACTCTTACAAACAAGATGCATGTGTATTGAAAGCGACGAGGAGTGTGTGGAAAGACACCATTGTAAACACCTAGGCAGAGCTATTTCAAGGGTAGAGAGAGGGTTGCAACATTTGTGGTTTGATAATTTACAAAATCATGTTGTCACTACCTCCCTGTGTTTCCAACCTACAATCACTTACTATGGTTGCATATTTGATCATATTTATGAAATTGAAACACAATTTTTACTCCAGAGACAAGACTTATATATAAGATGTTTAATACATTTGTACTGTCTAAATTACATTCATACTGTTTTGTTAAATTCCAGATTTCAAAACATTGGTTTTTTCCTCCAACTCCTACATGTGCACTCCAACCATTAGCTTTCAATGTGCAGACATGAAATACAGAGTGTTTTACCCTTTCTTTCTCCAAACTAAAAATGCACACGTCATTCTGCCTTGAATTCTCGTGCCATAATTTTTTTTTCTTTTGAAAATGACAACTCATACTTCACATTGTTTGTACTATCTAAATTGCATTCATACTGTTTTGTAAAATTCCAGGTTGCAAAACACTGGTTTTCAAAATCTGCAACCCACATAATGTTTTAAAACCCTTTATAAGTGACAACATAATTGGTTACTCACCCCTCACCTCAATTTGGTATGTTTTTTTATTGCCTTGAGAGCCTTTTGTGAATTAGATAGTAAGAATGTAATGAGATTGG
The DNA here is from genome assembly GCA_007258455.2 of Sequoia sempervirens. NCBI lineage: Eukaryota > Viridiplantae > Streptophyta > Pinopsida > Cupressales > Cupressaceae > Sequoia > Sequoia sempervirens. Next base: position 4,932 of record VDFB02159767.1, read on the forward strand.
AAAAGACTAAGTTTTAAGAAATCTGCAACCCACACAGTGTTGTAAAACCCTTTAGACATAACAACCCAATTGGTAAGTCAAGAAAACCAAGTTGACGCACCTAAGTACAAATAGTTGGTTAGAAACCCTTCACCTCAACTCAATTGGTCGTCTCCCCCGCTTGCAATGCCCCTTTCTCTCCAACATTTCGCTTTCAACCTGCAAAATGAGAAAACCTAGAACACAAAGTGTTTTCCAAGAACAGTACTTGTTACAATGTAAAATGAATGTCTTAATCAGATCAACGTCCTTCCCTCCCACAGTGAACAGATAGCTTCTTGCACAAGGAAAAAAAATTCTAGCGTAATTCGATGTGACATGACACCTCCTCGCTTTCCTCACCATGACATTTCCTCCCGTCTGTCGGTTTCATCACTTTTATCATCCATCTTGGTGGGCCCTACACTATGTCATCTCATCATGTTATGTATGTTTTTATGTATGTTGTTATGTATGTCTTTATGTGTTTTTGTATGTACATAGGTGTGTTTTTTCAGAAGATTATTTGTGTCCGTAGAGGGGCTTTACAACATTGTGTGGGTTGGAGGTTTCATAAATCATGCACTCACCTCCCACGGTGTTTTCAAACCTACAATCATTCAAAGTTTTAATGGTTGTTGGAAAAAAGTGGTTGTTTATAAAAGGGTGGCTTTCATTGCATTCCTACTGCCTAATTAACAAAAGCTTTTCAAGACATTCTTTCCTGTGCTCTTCACCACGTAACTTTGAATGTACAAAATGAAATAAATGGCAAACCACATTGTGTTTTCCAACCTTCAAATTATATTTTGCATTTATCTTTAAATCATATGAGGAAATTGAATTGCATTTTTTTTGTGTAAGAGTTGCTATAAATTGTGGAGGTGAATGGACTTTAGTACATTCTTCCTATCTACAAACTTTAAGGTTTTCATTAGAAGCATGTTGACTATATATAATTGCATGTTGGAAAACAATATGTGTCATGAAACCTACAACCCAAATATTGTTCTCAACTTTGAGAGTGACTTTCTGATTAGAGAATGCAGGTTTTTTGTTTTTAATAAGTTGTTTACAAAAAATTTCTACCTTTTCACATAGGACTCTCATGTCTTCATCTGACTAATTCTCTTTTTTTGCACTGACATCCTATTTTTCCTTCTTTTCATGTTATGTATATTTCTATGTATGTTTTTGTGTGTGTTACTATGCATTTTTGTATGTACATAGATGTGTTTTGTTGAAAGATTAGCTGCTATGTTTTGGTCAATCAAGGTGATCACCAAGGCTTTTGTTGACTCTTAAACCTATATTCATGCAATAATCTGTATTTTTTCAATCATTTGTACAAGTAATGGTTCAATTTACAATATCACTAAATAATGGTTATGATACCGATATGTCATTTAGATGTTCATTGAGATACATGGGATATAAATAGAAGTTTGATAATTGTGTGTGGTATCCTTCTTGTCTATCTTCTATGCCCTTATTGATTATTGCAAGTTATGGCCTCTTTCATATGTTAGGAGAGATGAGTTTTTTATATATCCAAATGAACATTCAGTGCTTCACAGTTCCCGCAGAATGGAAAAATGGCATATATAATTCGTAAGATATATTACTAGTGTTAGTGATAGGTTAAATTGGAAATTAAATTCCCATTGTACAGTTTAATATTTTTGTTTATTTTTTGTACAAGCTGGCATTTTGCACTCACCACAACATATAATCCTATATTGGTGAAATTTTGAATAAAAAGAATTCTTTGTAGCGCCAAATGTCTTTAATTTTCCAATTTAATCTATCGCTAATACTTGTCTTCCTTCCAGGTGGTTGATATATTTGAGGAAACAAAATTGAAGAAAAGAAGGGCAGGTGGATTGAGAAGAACGCTTTAGGAGACATGAAGCTTATGCACTAAATACAGGTGATTCTAGTTGTCATACCTTGAATTGCAAGTGTACTGGTCAGTTAAACTTACAAAATTTATTTTGCATTAAGTTATTTTTTTTAATAAATGAGATACTTATTGTGGCGAATGCAAAGAATTTCTAGTTGATTTTTTTTTTAAAGTTACATTATTGTGTGCCTATTATATCCCAAAATTTTACATGAAGGATGTTTCCTCCTTGAAGTGTGAGTGTTACATGGGAAATTCTCAAAACAATAGTGAACAATGATGTTGCATCCTTTTAATTATCCCTTTACACAAAAACACATAAAGAGCTCTGCATTTCAAATGAAAACCCTTTATGTAAGGAAAACCCTTTATTTTTTCATCAATGAAAACCCATTTTCTTAATGAACATGGAAGATATAGAAATGGTAGATTTATAAACCTTCTAGCTAGTCATCATGCCTGTCAAATGCGTTTAGGTAGTGTAGACCCTCGGCTCTCGTTCGACCTCCAAACGTGAACACATGCAACTCCATTCTGTCGCCCGCACTCCCCAGCAAAATGCAAAATGAAAATGTGGAAAATGGTGATATTTAGGTGTTTTTTTTCTATTGCTTTTTTATTTCCCGTTGGTCATGTGGTCCTTTTCTAGTGACAGGACATGTGACGATAGGCACCTAATCGTCTGTCAAGTCTTTTTGTTGGTGCATTTTTCTAGCGTGTGGGATGGGAGAGGGGGTTATGATATAACATTACATACATAGGTGTGTTTTTTCTACACTTTAGCTTCTCCACTAATAATGTCATCAGGTTGGTTTTCCCATCACTTTGAATGATTTCAGTGTTCTTTTCCTTGTGTGAGAAGTTATCCTTTCAACGTGGGTAGGAAGGGGATTTCATGTGATTAAGACATGTGTTTTAATATGTAAGAAGTATTGTTATTGGAAAAGTTGTGGGTTTTCTCATTCTACAGGTTGAAAACGAAAGGTTGGAGAGCAGGTGGGGGAGATGAAAAACCAATGGAATTGAGGTGAGGGGTTTTTAATTGATTCACTTGTAAAGGGTTTTAAAACATTATGTGGGTTGCAGATTTCAAAAAACTAGTGTTTTATAACCTAGAATTTTACACAATAGTATGAATGTCTTGAAAAGCTTTTGTTATTTAGACCGTAGGAATGCAATTATAGCACCATTTTTAAACACTCAGTGTTTTCCAACAACCATTAACACTCTGTATGATTGCAAGTTGCAAAAAATAGTGGGATGTGAGTGCATGATTTATGAAACCTTCAACCCACACAATATTGTAAAACCCTGTGTGGACGCAGCTAATCTCAAGACAAAATGTACCTACGTACATACAAAAATGCATAAAAACATACATAACATGATGATACGACATAGTGTAGGGCCCGTCAAGATGGATGATAAAAGTGATGAAACCGATAGATGGGAGGAAACATCACGGTGAGGAAAGCAAGGAGGTCTCCCAAACATCGAATTACGCTGACATTTTTTTTCCTTGTGCGAGAAGCTATCCGTTCACTGTAGGAGGGAAAGGCGTTGATGTGATTAAGACATGTGTTTTAAATTGTAACAAGTTCTATTCTTGGAAAACACTTTGTGTTCTAGGTTTTCTCATTCTATAGGGAGTTGCAGGTCAGGGAAATATAAGACTATCCAAATTCACCTGAGGGGTGAGTAACCAATTGGGTTGTTACTTGTAAAGGGTTTGAAAACAGTATTTGGGTTGCAAGTTTCATAACACCCAATGTTTTTGAACCTGCAATTACACATAGATAGTATGAATGTAATGAAAACATTTCGGTTACTTACACAGTGAGAACCAAATTGGTTGGTGACACCTCAGTTGGTTTTGGATACTTTTATGTATCCCTCACTAGCAATTATATTGACAGTATGAATGTATTCAAAAGTTTATTTTATTTAAACAGAAAGAATGTAATGAAAGGAACCTTCAAAATTTATCACAAGTGTTAGGTAGACTAAAAATTGTGTTTGAAATTCCTCTTATGGTTGAAAAATATATGCTTGCTTATAGCAAATGATGCAAAAATATTTAGAACTTTAACTGTCTGTAACACTCACAATTTTTTTACCTATTATAGCCAACCACAGATATCGTTTGGTTGTGTGTTTATAATGTGCATTCTATTTATGTTAATATGAAATATATTGGTAGGCAATGCCACCTAAAGTCTTATTGTTTCTGGTAGCTTGCTTATAAATGAAAGAAAAAGGTTGACATTTAAATCATTTGAGGTCGACTATTTTTCTCATCATGGATAATTTCAAATGAATAATCATATTAAATGTTATTTTTAATAGTAAAAATGGCATTTCACTATCTTCATTTGATTACAACAAAAAAAATGCTCACACTATTTGCAGTGTTGGAAAACACACTATCCCCTGTCAGTTATTTTCTTGTGAAAAGTTTTTGTTTCCTACGCACCAAGAATGTAAGGAAGTCCACCTTAAAATTTTGTTTCTTATGATTGAAAAAATATATGCTTGCTTACAGCAGATGGTGCAATAATTTTGGAACTTTAACTATCCCGTAACACTTGCAACTTTTTTACATATTATAGGCAACCACGGATGCGTACTTTAAAAGGGAAAGAGGAAGAAAGCAGGAGAAAGCGTAATTTTGAAATCTTCTTTTCTAACATGTATTTTGATATTTTGAATGAATTGGTTACATGTATTTGAATTTGATGTGATGTTTACATTCCTACCATTACAAGGAAAGGATGGACAAGGAAGTGGTGGATGCGAGCAAGTTAGTGTCCATTTGGGATAGGAAAATGTGCCTCGATAGGGTAGCAAGAAGAAAGGGTGTCTAGAGAGGAGATCATTTTCCTATGTAGAAATCTTGAGAAATAGGAAACTCGTTATCCTGATACATTGATGTAATAGGACGATGGGTTTCCAATTTCTCATTTCTAGCAAGGAATCAGAAAAATCAAGCCTTGACCTTATTGGAAACATTTCTTGGATAGAGTTTTCAATATATTGAATACTTTTATGTGTTGTTGAAGTCACTTTTTGCTCAGCTTTTAGAGTGTCTTTATGATTTCATTTAGAAAATTGCATTTTTGTTACGAATATGCTGATTTTGACAGTATATTGGAAAACACATTGTCCCTAGTTCTTTCAGAGGAAGAAAGTGGAAGAAAGGGTAATTTTGAAATCTGCTTTTGAACGTGTGTTTTCATATTTTGAATGAATTGGTTGCATGCATGTGAATTTGATGTGACGTTAACATTCTTCATGTTATAGGGAAAGGATAAACAAGGAAGTGGTGGGTGTGAAGAAACGTCATCAATAAGATCAAGGTCTGATTTTATTGATTCTTGACACTGGCCTGTTCAATTTCTCAATTTGCTTCAATTTCTATCAAAGAGGTGATAAAATCAAGCCTTGACCTTATTGGCGATGTTTCTTGGTTTGTCTTATTTTTCCTTTTCCTTCTCATCTATTTCCAATTGTATTTCTCCTCCATAGGAACATATAAATTATTTCATTTTGTATATATAAATGTGTTATGAAAGTTGTTTGCATTTTCAAATAAGACTTTCATCTCTCCCCTACTGATTCTCTTTCTCTGCACTTAGATCTAATGTTTCCTTTTCCTTATATACATACGTTAATTGTTGAACCTAGTCATTTATATTGATGGATTTGTTACAGGTTGAAGTTGTTGAAAGTGCAATGGTCAAAGCAGAGGCTTCCTTGAACCCTCTTGTTACACATACAACAGCAAGGATCCATGCAAGTGGAATTACCCCACCATCAATGCCAAGGACCCAAAGAAGCCTATAAGATTTTATCTAAGTGTCTCCTCAATTGCACATAAAAGGCACTATAGGAGAGGATGAGAGAGGTTGAGAATAGTTATTTTCCATTCAGTCTTTGATTGTGTAATTATTGAACAATTATGGCACTGTGGAATTACATTATCTTTGATCATGAAATTATTGAACAATTATGGTGTGGAATTACATTATTTTGGTATGTTTGAAGACTACGGTCTTCTGCCAATAGTGGCATGGTACGATTGTTAAGTTGTATTGTTAATCTTTCCATCAAGGCTCGAATCCCTTTGGGGTGTAGTTTTTGATAATTTATATTGGAGTTGAGGTCCCCTGTTTGTGACCTCACCGGTTCATAGCTCGGGTCAAAAGCATTTACCCCTCTTAATTAAAAAAATACAATCTACTATGTTCTTGCAGATTTCATGACACTTTTTTTTGCCATGTAAAATTTCATTATAAACAATGTCAAATGCCATCAAATAATGGTAGGTAGGCAATTCCAACTCAAGTCTTATTATTTATGTCAAACTTACTTACAAATGTAAGCACATGCAATGACCACTTTTTTTTATGCAGACTATAACAAAACAGTATATTGAAACTTTCAGCTTCATATTTATAACAACCCTTACTTTCAACAAACATTACATTTCAATATCGTCATACGTTTGGATCATAAAATGCACAAAAAAGTTGCAGGAAATGGAAAACACACAGGGTTGTGAATCACTTCTCAATTCTTGTTCAATGAGCACTTTCTATTATGCAGACTGTAACAAAAAAATGTATTGAAGTTCAACTTCATATTTTATAACAACCTTTACTTTCAACAAACATTCCATTTCAATATCATTATATGTTTGGAACAGAAAATACACAAAAAAGTTGCAAGAAATGGAAAACACACAAGGTTGTGACTCAATTCTCAATTCTTGTTCAATGAGCACTTTTGTTATGCAAACTGTAATAAAAAAATGTATTGAAGTTTAACTTTATATTTTTTAACAACCATTACTTTCAGAAAACATTCTATTTCAATATCGTCATACATTTGGAATAGAAAATGCACAAAAAAGTTGTAGGATGGAAAACACACAGGGTTGTGAGTCACTTCTCAATTCTTGTTCAATGAGCACTTTATGTTATGCAGACTATAACAAAACAACATATTGAAGTTCAACTTCATATTTTATAACAACCTTACTTTCAACAAACATTCCATTTCAATATTGTCATACGTTTGGAACAAAAAATGCACAAAAAAGCTGCAAGAAATGGAAAACACACAGGGTTGTGACTCACTTCTCAATTCTTGTTCAATGACCACTTTTTGTTATGTAGACTGTAACAAAACAATGTATTGAGGTTCACCTTCATATTTTATAACAACCAGGTTACTTTCATCAAACATTCCATTTCAATATCATCATACATTTGGAACAAAAAATGCACAAAAAAGTTGCAGGATGGAAAACACACAGGGTTGTGAGTCACTTCTCAATTCTTGTTCAATGAGAACTTTGTGTTATGCAGAATGTGACAAAACAATGTATTGAAGTTCAACTTCATATTTTATAACAACCCTTACTTTCAACAAACATTCCATTTCAATATCGTCATATTTTTGGAACATAAAATGCACAAAAAAGTTGCAGGAAATGGAAAACACACAAGGTTGTGAGTCACTTCTCAATTCTTGTTCAATGAGCACTTTTTGTTATGCAAACTGTAACAAAATAATGTATTGAAGTTCACCTTCATATTTTATAACAACCCTTACTTTCAAAAAACATTCCATTTCAATATCATCATACTTTTGGAACAAAAAATGTACAAAAAAGTTGCAGGAAATGGAAAACACATAGGGTTGTGACTCACTTCTCAATTCTTGTTCAATGACCACTTTTTGTTCTGCGGATTGTAACAAACCAATGTATTGAATTTCACCTTCATATTTAATAACAACCCTTACTTTCAGCAAACATTACATTTGAATGTCAGTACGTTTGGAACAAAAAATGCACAAAATAGTTGCAGGATGGAAAACACACAAGGTTGTAACTCACTTTTCAATTCTTGTTGAATTAACACTTTCTGTTATGCAGAATATAACAAAACAATGTATTGAAGTTCACCTTCATATTTTTTAACAACCCTTACTTTCAACAAACATTCCATTTCAATATTGTCATATGTTTGGAATAGAAAATGCACAAAAAAGTTGCAGGAAATGGAAAACACACACGGTTGTGACTCACTTTTCAATTCTTGTTGAATGACCACTTTCTATTTTACAAACTATAACAAAACAATGTATTGAAGTTCACCTTCATATTTTATAACAACCCTTGGTTTGATAAAATATTGCATTTGAATATCTCAATACATTTGGAATAGAAAATGCGCAAAATAGTTGTAGGATGGAAAAAACATAGGGTTGTGATTCACTTTTCAATTCTTATTGAATGACCACTTTATGTTATGTAGACTATAACAAAACGATGTATTGAAGTTCACCTTCATATTTTTTAACAACCCTTACTTTTAGCAAACATTCCATTTCAATATCATCATATGTTTGGAACAGAAAATGCACAAAAAAGTTGCGAGAAATGGAAAACACACATGGTTGTGAATCACTTTTCAATTCTTGTTAAATGACCACTTTTTGTTATGCATACTGTAACAAAACAATGTATTGAAGTTCACCTTCATATTTTTTAACAACCGTTACTTTCAACAAACATTCCATTTCAATATCATCATATGTTTGGAACAGAAAATGCACAAAAAAGTTGCAGGAAATGGAAAACACACAGGGTTATGACTCACTTTTCAATTCTTGTTGAATGACCACTTTCTGTTTTGCAGACTACAACAAAACAATGTATTGAAGTTCACCTTCATATTTTTTTAACAACCCTTACTTTCAGCAAACATTCCATTTCAATATTGTCATACGTTTGGAACAAAAAATGCACAAAAAATTGCAGGAAATGGAAAACACACAAGGTTGTGACTCAATTCTCAAATATTTTTCAATGACCACTTTTTGTTATGCAAATTGTAATAAAACAATGTATTGAAGTTCACCTCCATATTTTATAGCAACCCTTTATAGAAAATGCACAAAATAGTTGCAAGAAATGTTCAAATTACCTATAATGGCCCTGCAAATCATTTTCATAGGTTAGAAGTCAAAGATAATGTTGCACAACTTATAAAAGTTTAAGATTCCACAACAATAGTTGCATTGGAGGTTGGTGGATGAGGGAATTTTCATAATGCAGTAGTGGATACGAAACAAGCAAGAAAACTCCCACTTCAAATAGGACATCTACATACAATATTAAGGATTATCCCTTTAAGCAAAATCTAAGCCCATAAAATTATCCTCCTCGCCTGTGACTTCCGCCAGTAAGAAGACCACTTGGCTGAAAAACATCCCCTTTGCGGCATCTAAATTGCTGAAAACTCATGCACTATGAAATACAAATTGCATAGCAAGTTCAATTTCATCTTCATATGCAACAAGAGATAGTGGCATCCTTGTGTTTCCATTGCTCACCAATTTGGCTAGTGATTGTTGAGTTGTTGAGGAAATGGTATGGGCTTGGGTTTTGTTTAAAGGGATAATCATTACTCATGTATGTAGATTCCTATTTGAATTGGGAGCTTTCCTGTATGTTTCATATCCACTACCGCATTACACAAATTCCCCCCTCCACCAACCTCCAATGTAGCTATTGTTGTGGCATCTTAAACTTTTTTCAGTTGTGCAACAACACCTTTGACTTTTGACCTATCAGTTGTCCAACAACACCTTCCATTGCTATCTTTGTTTTATAAAATTCCTGTCTTTTAGATTGGAGCTCTCTCTAAACAACATTGAGCTCCTCTTCTTTTGACCATGACAACTTCTTCTTGTGTTTTAATTCCTTTTTCTAATTGGTTAATTTTAGTCTTCTATTGTTTTGCTCCACTTTGAGCATTTCCAACTATTGTTTTTGCAGTGTATTTATCATTAGAGTATGCAAATGTTTCTTTTGGAAAGCTCATTACAGAACTTGTCTACCTTTTTAGATAATACTTTCATGCCTCCACCCAACTGATTCTCTTTTTCTACACTTAGGTCTAGTTTTTCATTTTCCTTATCATCCATTTCCAATTGTATTTGTTCCATGGAATTGCTAACTTCAAGAATGCTTGGCTTCATTTGTTCAACTCCACTTATATCATCATCTCTCTCTTTCTTTTCTTGCACAAATTCATATGCAATAGAAAACCTTTCAAGTTAATCCACTTTTGCATTGCCATTTGCCTCTTGCATATACTACACATGATCCTTCCTCCACTTCTCACGAGCAGGAACAACCTCTTCAATCAATACACTATTTATCTCATTCACTTTGGTTTGTTTCTTCCCAAGTGTTTTTAGAGAAAATTCTTTTTTCACTACATACTTTCTAGTACATCCTCATATTTTTTTTATTACTGGTATGCCATAGAATTCTCATAGCAAATATTTTTGGGATTCTATCGGATTTGTTGTAGGAAAAGGGATAGATTTTTGAATTCATTGAATACTTTTATGTACCTTTGCAGCTATTTTTTTCCCAACTTTGAGAGTGTATTTATGATTACATAATCCATATGTTTCTTTTAACAAGTTATTTGCAACAAGTGTATTTATGATTACATAATTCATATGTTTCTTTTAACAAGTTATTTGCAACAAGTGCATTTATGATTACATAATTTATATGTTTTAGATAAGACTTTCATGTCTCCACCCAACTAATTCTCTTTTTCTACACTTAGATCTGGTTTTATAATAGTGAGTGGGTTGCATTTTTTACAACATCTTATGTTTTCCAATCTGTAGTTTTACAAAGCAGTATTCATGTAACTAAGACCTTTTGTTTTCATAAATGTATTGCGATATTTATTTATTTTCTCAAGTAGTGGATGAATCAGTAGTTGTAACTAAATAACAATAGTACAAAATACAATAATAAATGGTAATAAAGAGTAATACAAAATATCTTTCATTCATCAGTAGTGTTTCAAAATCGTAATACAAAATAAAATTTGAAGTCTCCAATTTCCATTTAACATTAGATTTTGCATATCCTAATCAGATTTAGTCTTAAAATTTGTGCCCTGATTCGAACAGCAGGGGCATCCTAAGCCAAGATACTAAATAACATTTTGATCATTTGTTGGAATTGGTACAGGGTGGTCTATCAGTGTGCAAAGGGAACGAAACATCTATATATCTTCTTCAATGTGTGGGTCCACTACATGACCATGCAATTGCATTGCTTGGTCAAAGAAACCAAGACCCTCATGTTGTAGGCTGCTACAAAACACTGCTTTTACACACCTCTTATCCAAGGATGATTCAAGCAAGGAACGTGAAAATATGTCACCAATGGGGTATACACCATGATCAACATCATATCTTTGCAATGCTTCATCAAGCTATGTTGTATTTACCACCAAAGTCCATACATATTTCACACATAGAATGTGAACCATAGTACAGTTTGTGAGTAGGTCTATGGAGTTTGAGAGGAACCCACATGCTACATCACCCTTGGAATAGGGGAGTGCAAGTTCCATGAGCTCTAGAAATTTGTCGATCTTATGAATCACATTCTCCATAGTTTGACAATTGAATTTAAAATCAAAGTGTGCAACCTCTCTGTAGTGAACAAACTGCCATTGTTTTCATGAGTGTCGCTAGAAAGTTGGCGGATGTGAATCTTTGAGTTCAAATTTTTTAGTTGTACTGTTAAAAAAAAAAGGAAAAATGCGTCAGTAATAGATAGCACTATGGGCTTGTAGAAAAAAATGGTATTTACTTGCAACTACTGAATCATCCACTACTTGAGTAAATAAATAAATATCACAATACATTTATGAAAAAAAGGGTCTTAGTTACATGAATATTGTTTTGTAAAACTACAAATTGGAAAACACAAGGTGTTGTAAAAACTGCAACCCACTCACTATTGTAAAACTAGATCTAAGTGCAATAAAACATAATCATTTGGGTGGAGACATGAAAGTCTTATCTAAAACATATGAATTATGTAATCATAAATACACTTGTTGCAAATAACTTGTTAAAAGAAACATATGGATTATGTAATCATAAATACACTCTCAAAGTTGGGAAAAAAGCAGCTGCAAAGGTGCACATGAAAGTATTCAGTAAATTCAAAACTCTATCCTTTTGCCTGCAACAAATTCGACAGAATCCTAAAAATATTTGTTATGAGAATTCTATGACATGCTATTAATAAAAAATATGAGGACGTACTAGAAAGTATGTAGTGAAAAAGGAATCTACTCTAAAAACACTTAGGAAGAAGCAGACCAAAGTGAACGAGATAGATAATGTATTGAATGAAGAGGTTGTTCCTACTCATGAGAAGTGGAGGAAGGAGCATGTGCAATATTTGCAAGGGGAAAATGGAAATGCAGAAGTGGATTAACTTGAAAGTTTTTTTATTGCATATGAATTTGTGCAAGCAAAGAGAGAGAGAGATAATGCTATAAGTGGAGTTGAATAAATGAAGCCAAGCATTCTTGAAGTTAGCAATTCCATGGAACAAATACAATTGGAAATGGATGATAAGGAAAAGGTAAAACTAGATCTAAGTGCAAAAAAAGAGAATTAGTTGGGTGGAGGCATGAAAGCCTTATTTGAAAAGGAAAACAAGTTTTGTAATGAGCTTGCAAAAAGAAACATGTACATACTCTAATGATAAAGACACTACAAAAACAATAGTTAAAACTTCTCAAAGTGGAGCAACACAACTGAAGACTAAAATTAACCAATTAGAAAAGGAATTAAAACACAAGAAGTTGCCATGGTCAAAATAAGAAGAGCTTAATATTTTTTAGAGAGAGCTCCAATCTAAAAGATGAGAATTTGATAAAACAAAGACAACAATGGAAGGTGTTGCTGCACAACTGATAGGTCAAAATTCAAAAGTGTTGTAACTGTACAACTGATAAAGGTCAAAAGTAAAAGGTGTTGTTGCACAACTGATAGGTCAAAAGTCAAAGATGTTGTTGCACAACTGATAAAAGTTTAATATGCCACAACAATAGTTGCATTGGATGTTGGTGGAGGAGGGAATTTGTGTAATGTGGTAGTGGATATAGAAAAGACAGGAAAGCTCCCACTTCAAATAGGACATCTACATATAGGAGTAACGATTATCCCTTTAAACAAAATCCAAGCCCATGCCATTTCTTCAACAACTCAACAATCACCAACCAAATTGGTGAGCAATGGAAACACAAGGATGCCACTATCTCTTGTTGCATATGAAGATGAAATTGAACCAGCTATACAATTTGTATTTTGTAGTGCATGAGTTTGCAGCAATTCAAATGCTACAAAGGGGATTTTTTCAACCAAGTGGTCTTCTTACTAGCGGAAGTCACAAGTGAGGAGGAAAAAAGGCTACAAATCTACAAGCTTGAAGCGTTAACAATAGATGAACATCACAATACATGTGTTCCTCAACTTGTTTCCCATCAAAAGGCAATGCAAGATTCATAAAATCATCTACTGACATCCCACACTATGTTTTCCAACCCGCAATTATTCAATGCATTTTATTTTATCATATGATGATATTGAAACCCAAAATTTAGTCCACCCAAGAGTTGTTATAAATTTTGTAGGTGACTTTCGTTAAATTCTTAATGTCTAAAAAACACAAGAGTTTCATTACAACCATACTATCTATGTATAATTGTATGTTGCAAAACACTGTGTGCTATAAAACCTACATCCTACATACTCTTCCATAGCCCTCTACATGCAACAAACCAATTATTTAGTCATCCCTCATGTCCATTTGGTTACTTTTATGTATCCCCCACACTACAACTCCGCCCCAAACTATACACCCTTGAGCATTCAACAAGAATTGAGAAGTGAGTCAAGACCCTGTGCGTTTTCCAACCTACAATTATTATGTGCATTTTCTATTCCAAATGTATGGAGATATTCAAAAGTAATGTTTAATAAAACCAAGGGTTGTTATAAAATATGAATGTGAACTTCAATACATTGTTTTCTTACAATCTATAGAATAGGAATTGAGAAGTGAGTCACAACCCACTATGTTTTCTAGCCTGCAATATGAAGGTGGATTTCAATACATTGTTATAGTGTATAGAACAGAAAGTGCTCATTGTAGCAATTCATTTCACTTTCATACGGATTATTTATGTTTGTGCATTTATCAAACATCCAACGATACATTTAAAAACCATAGTTGATTACAATGTATATATGCTTGGAGGTGTGTATGATCTTTCGTAGTGGGATGGGGTATTCAAGATCTAAATCTTAATCAAGCAAGAAAAACCATAAACCTACCTAAAATTGTGGATCAAGATGAGCCTAGTTAACATATCCTCCATCTTCCATCTCATACCTCAACATCTTTTCGAATTTCTCCAACTCGTACCATTGAAACTTATACCCAACTCATGTCACCCTCCATGTCATCCTTTTCCTCCATTTACAAGGGAAACCAAAATGTCTTCCATGTTCAACCAACACCTATCCATCCTATTTCACCAAAGGAACACGAAAAGTAACCCTAAAAGGAATACAATACCGGATACAAAATCTTATTTCACAAAATGGTAGTCCTAGTCTTCTAGTTCCACTCACTTTCACCTCATCCATCCCATGTTTATCCACCTCATCCATTTCATGTTTTTCCACCTTCATAACACCTATAGAAATTCAACCATGTCACTCACTTGACCTCATTGATCCAAAGCATGACATCATAGATCCCCCTTTATGTGAAGATCAAAGTACTCCCTCTGATGATTCCAGTCCATCTCATCATTCCATTACATGTCATAACACCATACCATCTCATGATCCAAGTCTTTCAACTCCATACCATAGTCGTAGTCCATAAATTCATTCAATAAAGCTTTCCATCCATTCAATAAAGTCAATACCCCCAAGGTATAAACATTTCCCTCACATCACATGATAATCCTAAACTTTCACAAGATCCCATTAATGAACCACAAACATATAATCTTGGTTCATCCACCTTTATAAAATTTGGTTTTCTCCTATAATACCACACACCTTCATGAGTTCCATTTACCTGAACACCCTAATATTAAAACACATCTAAATTCTTATGGCCTTGGCTACATACCTCCTTTTCAAGACGTTGGTAGCTCTTTCAAACACAAAAGACCTCCCTTTATATCAATATTTCCACCTCCTCTATCATATTTTCCATCTATTGTTGGACCCTATCATCAACCCTTCCATCCATCTTGGGCCCATATTTTCCTAATGCATATCCTTGTGTGCCCTTTCAAGAACAAAAAAGGCACATACCCTTAAATTCCTTCCAACACCTTCCACTTCAAAATCCTCTTTTTTCATAAAATACCTCTATGGCTATCCAAGCAATTGGAATACCAAACAATAAATGCATAAATTGAAGAATCCACAGAAACCTAAATATCATCATGTCTCACTAAAAATACATGCCAAAATAAAGAAAAATATGCTCCAAAATCAAAATCAAAACATTTCCAAGAAAATGGAAGGTGCCAATTAAGAAAAAATGAAAAGGCTATAAAGAAAAATCAAAAGTGAAAACAATGTGGGTTCCAAAGAAAGCAATAAAATCCATGCATTCAAATAAGAAATCAAAATTGGTATCCCATATTGCTAATACAAAAGACTCCATTATTCCACCATCATCCGTTCCTCCATTATTCATCCTCCAAATCCATTTTTGGTCCTTATATGTCCAAGTTTATTATCCCAACCCACTCTCAATCCTTCAACTTTCACCACCCTTCAAGGTGCGTACCAATGTTGTTCTTTCCCACACTCCCTCACAATGACTCCATTCCATACTTCCATCCAACCTTCATCCCTCATTCTATACCTTTAATCCAATCCTTTGCATGAATCCTTAATTCCATTCTGCCTACCCCTATTCATTCCATTATCTTTACCAATTTTCCTACCAACATCTTTAAGTGGGAACATGTTAGCCATGGTCTATAAGAAAAATTTAGTCAATGGGGTACTATCTTCCCCAAAGGGACACTTGATTCCTCCATTCATATCCATACACCTTCATCATCTTCCATTTCCATAAGCTTACATTTTCATGGTCATTCATATCCATTCATATCCACTAGCTTTCACATCCATCCATGTACCCTTGCTTGTACACTTGGGGGCAAGACTTTTCCATTCGTACAATACATTATTTATTATCCTATTTTCACTTAGCCATCATATTCCTTCATTTATATTCCATGCTATCCACTTTATCCATCCACCTTCCTTTGATCTTGCATAAAGTATTGGGGAAAAATAGCAATAACAAGTATCTAATTCATGCTTTATACCATGTGTGTCTTCCATCCTCCATATCACTTGTCATCCATCTCATGTTTCCTTTCATATCTATTTATCTTCCATATCCATGTTATTTCATAGTAATTTTTCATACCTCTTACCATGGGGGCATGTTATTACTTTGGCATGTCATTTTTGGAGTCCTCCATAGGACCTCTATTTATCCTTTGTATAAGAGAAAAAAATTTGGGTTCCCTTGTCATTGGTTCCCTCCACCCATAGCATTCCATATCTTGATCCATCTATCTTTATCCTCCATATAGGGTGTATCCTTACATGTCCTATCATTAACCCATATCATTGATCCTTATCCATCCATATATCCTTTGGTTTTCAGCTTGACTAAGGAATAAGATCTTGTTTATCATTATCATTTAAATTGTTATTTATCATTGTGTTATCATTGTTATGAGCAACACATTTAAACAAACCATAAAATCCTTAACATTCTAAAACATTGGGATTTAGTGAGTCACAACCCAATGTGTTGTCCATCCTACAACTATTTTATGCACTAGTCCTTATCATATGCATTAGCATTTGCATTTTTCATTATCATGATCTTGCATATTTATCATTTTCATATTGTATGGATGACAACTTGTGCTTTATCTTAACTCTTGTCTCTTTTCTTCATCAATATCATTATCTTTTTATATATTTTCTCTTCTTGTCACATTCTTAGGAAGCTCGAGGATCTCTACACCTTGTTGTGTACAAAGGAGAGTAAGGAATGGGCATGATTCTTTCTTGTGTGTGTGTATCAAGTCAGTCCATCCTATGATGATTACAAAAAGCATAAACAATAACAAAGGGGGATTTGTTCCACTCTATGATAAAATAAATGATCACTTCATAGCCTTTACACTCCATTCATTTCCATATCTAGCCTTTCATATCCTTTCCTCCAATATCGAATACGTTTCATAAGCTATTTATATGCTTTCCTTCCATCTAATCAATGTGTTTTATTCATTTCTTCTTTGCATCCACCTAGGTCATTCATATTTCTAAATCTTGCATATCATTTTATATCTACAACTCAAAAATGATCACTTCATAGCCTTTCCATTCCATTCATTTCCATATCCATCCTTTCATATCCTTTCCTCCCATATCGAATACTTTTCATAAGTCATTTATATGTTTTGCTTGCATCTAATCAATGTGTCACATTCTTTTCTTCTCTGCATCCACCTAGGTCATTCATATTTCTAAATCTTGCATATCATTATCTATCTACAGCTCAAACATACCTTCATCTATCATATCAAGATTGACACCATACCATATCAAGATCAAGATCAATATCAAGGAAATATCAAGGAAATATCAAGGTTATGCAATCAAAGACTAAGGGAAACAACCATATCAGGATTCCATGTTCAAGTTGAGTTTGTTTCATATCATGCATGCATTATCTTATAGCTCTTAGACACAATTGAGGTTTACAATTGTTGTTTACAGATCTCAAGTGTTAACATGTTCATATAGAAGTATGAAAGATGTCTCTTCTTGCTTGAAAAGTGTTACAAAGGTGTTATCAGTTGTTATGACTGACAAACGCATGAGTTACAATGTTGTTTTCTACTTGTAGCAAGTAAAAATTATAAAAGAGCTAAGTTAAAATTCTATCTTGGGGGTCCTATATCTAATCCCAGCCATAGGAGAGCATACACGAAGTATTTTTGACTAAGTTAGAAGGTTGAAA
Source organism: Sequoia sempervirens (assembly GCA_007258455.2). Classification (NCBI taxonomy): domain Eukaryota; kingdom Viridiplantae; phylum Streptophyta; class Pinopsida; order Cupressales; family Cupressaceae; genus Sequoia; species Sequoia sempervirens. The sequence goes on from VDFB02159767.1 coordinate 22,853, forward strand.
ATTCAACCAACCTCCTTTGCATTCCAAAGAAGCTTCCTTTTTTGACTTACTCTCTTCATCTCGTTGAAATGTTCTCTAGTTGGTGATGAGGCTTCTAGATTTATGGAAGAATTTGAATTGCCCCTAGATGCTTCTACATTTCCCTTAGAATGCTCAAACTGCTCGTTGATGTCCCAGTTGCTACCAAATTGTCTTGACTGTTCCATAATCCACTCCTACATGCTTTCTAGATGCTCTTAACTGGTCATTTTTTTTTCAAACTGTTGGCACATGATAATGGAGCATGTTTCCTATCTTTCTCTTCCATATGGCATAGAGAAATCCTTCTATTTATGATCATTCTTCATTTGTTAGCTATAGGTTTCTACCCTAACCTTCATAGCAGATCTGTTGATTGTGATTAGGTATATAGAACACTTTTAAAAATCCTCATCCCTCATTCAAGGTCTTAGGGTTGACATATAATTCATCTCTTCTCACTGTCAAGACACCTTAATTGCCACCAATAGTGACTATCTACCTTGTCTATTAGAAGGTGTATACACCTAAAAATGGTCACATCACAATAGTCTAGTAATTAATTAAATATTTTTAATATTTAATTAAATCTCTGAATTCGATCTACGTATAAATAAATCTAAATAATTTATTTATATTGTTCATTCTTTTATTTCGATTAAATAAATAAGTTATTTAATCACTTTTCTTATTCATTTCTCAATTAATTAAATAAACATTACGATTTATTTATATTAATTATCATTTAATCTTGGCTTGAATATTTTATTCAAATAAAGATTAAGTATTCTTTTCTTCTAAAGTCCATTCACAATTAAATATTCTAAATATTTAATTAAATCTTCTAAATTCCATTCACAATTAAATATTCCAAATATTTAATTAATTCCTCTAAAGTCTACTCACAATTAAATATTCCAAATATTTAATTAAATCCTCTAAAGTCTATTTGCAATTAAATATTCTAAATATTTAATTAAATCTTCTATAGTCCTTAAATCAAAAATCAAACTCACGTGAAATTAAATAAATTTATTTATTTAATATTGGATTATCTTCAACAACCGTGAAACAAACTTCCAAAACAGAAAATTAATTTCTTTGTTCCTGTGCAAGCTTGTTCCCGTGGGTTGAAGACAAGGCTCCATTCTTCTCTCCAACCTCCCAACATTCTCCATCTTCCTCTCAACCTCTTCATCTCTCACCATTCAAATCTACCAGACAATCTCACAGCCATTGATCTTTGCCAGCCAGGCTCTTGCCTGCAAAAAGCTATAAAAAGGACTGCCGGGTCTTTGAAATCACAGAGAAGCTTTCAATAGGAAAACTATACCAAATTTGCAATAGCATAATAGCCTTCAACATTCATAGATTTTTAGAATCATAGCATATCATGGCCAATCATCTTCATATCATAGTTTTAGAAGCATTCATAATTTAGAGCCCCTGTGCATATCCGTATCAGCATTTCACTCCATCAGCATATAGCATAGAGAAGTATTTTCCTTTTTGCACACTCATTCTACAAGTTGCCATTCTGAGAAGCTTTGCTTACACAATCTGAGAGCAACAACTTCAAACAAATCCCTGGAGATAGAGAAAAATGGAATGGTTCTGAAGAAGCTTTGTTTGTTTTCTTTGAATTCAATTTATCTTGCTTTTCTTTAGTTTAATGTTTCATTTTGTGTGATTTGTTTATCTTATTTTGATACACATATTTTTTTACCACCTTGAAGGTTATAAATTGTATTCTTGAAATGATTAACACCTTCACAACTTATTGGTCATTAACTTTTAGATTCTACCATATTTGGGTATTTCCTTGAACTATCTTCAAATCTGAGGCATGACTACAACCCTTGGTGGAATTCCATCAAATAGACCACATTCCTTATTTATACTTCAACATTTTTCATACATGTTTATGTTGATGTTATTTGTCATTGATGTCAAAGGTAAATGGAGTTGGTAATGCAAAAGGTGTTTGATGCCAACTACATGCAAAGTGAGTTGCTTCATTGTGTTGTCATGGATTGATTTCAAAGAGGTTATTCATTCATTTGGTGATCTACAACCAAAGTGGTTGTTGATATTCATGTCAAAGTCCTTGTTGTTCATTCATTACTTGTTCACATGGTGTTGGTGCAAAAGGTATTGATAGTTGTTGCAAAAGTTTGGCAGAGTTGTTTCATGACAAATTCAGAGGTATTGAACAAGTACTCATTGCTCATTCATCATTCACATTTTATTGTTGATGGCTAATACATTTTGATGTTGTGACGACTCAAAGGTATTCAATGGATAGGTTTTTGGCATAAAAACATGATTGGTGTTTGTTGATGAGATCTTCATGCTTCTATAAGGATCTAAACCAATGTCAAAAGTATAATATTCTGCATCAAAGGTATATGGTCAGAATCAAAGGTTACAGATCAATTACATGTTCGCAATCTCATTGAATTTGTTTGAAGTTGTTTTGGGTTCTTTCATTGTTTACAAGTTTGTTCTAAAACCCTAAATGAGGTTTATTATGCAAAGTTTATAATAGGTTTACTTTTTGTTATATTTGGTTGGTGACTTACTATAACCGGTGGAAAAGCACTTTAGTTGTGTCTTGAGGGTTTTAAACTCATCAGCAACCGCCCCTGCTCCTTGTCTTAACTGGATTATCAAGTCAATAAATTATGTTATACTAGCCCTACTACTTATGTTAGACCACTGATTCATCCCCCCTCTCAGTGGTCTTGTACTCCAATAGTCTACCAGGGAACTTGTAAATGCAACCTTTGATAAAATTTGACTTTATATAATGCTTTGATGGATGTTCATGCCCCTTTTACTATCATATGTCTCTATCTTATGACTACTCATCCCCATTTCATTTTCCCTAAGTTTTTCTATCATATAACAAATCTCTTTATATGCTTCATGACACTGTCCTTATCAAAACCATTGTTTTATCTTTGTGTTATAGTATTCCTCTATCTCCTTCCTTCTTTATACTCTATCATTTCACTCTTGAACATTGGCATTACCTATTCATTCATACCATTGTATCATATCAAGCATTTTCATTGCTTCCTATTTGGCTTTCAACACTACCCATGACATGTTATCTTTGATAGTTGAATGATTATCCTTGATCATGGTGGTAATCCTTTTGGAATGATTGTCCCATGGTTACATTTAATTTTCTCCTTTTTCTCCTTGAGAATGGTGAATGTCATGTTGATTTTGAGGGCCAACCATTATGATTTTGTTGTCTCTTAACTGTTCTTTGAAAACCTCACCTAAGGCCTTCTCAAACTATACCCTAGGTTCCTTTTTAGGGACTTCCAACATCATTATTTGACTGCTACTACTATTATTATAAAAAACTACCTTTTCAACAGTCATATGACACCACTATCTTAGGTCTGACTTTCCATTTTCATAATTTGATATTGCATATTCATTTACTCTTTTCATCTTATTGACCATACACCTTTGATGATGAAGAGTGCTTCTCATGATTGTCCTTAAGGTTGTTACTCCATCAAGCATTTTTTTTCGTTATGTTCACCTTCAGGATAATATTGTCCTTAACTTTATTGTCTAATAAACTTTTGTGCTTTTGACTGCCATAATGAATTTCATTGATAGGACTACCCTAGGAAGCAGGCATGGACCCTCTTTTCATGGTTGTCATCATAAGGGACTATCATAGATTGTCAAAGGTTTCCTTTAATAACTTTTCTCCTTTTTGTCCTTATGATGACTATTCACTACATACCACTATCATAGGCCTGCTCTACCTTCTACTTCACCACAGGTCTTGGCTGCTTCATGAATTTATCACTATCCATGATTGATTCATGCCCCTTCTCATATACTAGATTGTTGTTATAACTATCTCTCTGTAACCTATTGAAGCAATCACTTGTTTTTCAGTTTGTGTATCTTCATATGCTTATCCAATAGTCTCAATCTTAGTAATATAGGCTTCTCCTTCACTTTTAACCTTTAAAGCTTTGATAGCTGCCCATTATCATGATGACTACTCTATGCTTAAGTGTCATTAAACTGCCTTTTAAGGGTTACTTGATTGAGTTCATGTGATCGTATTTTTGGACTGTCATTTATAGGTTTACTATGTTCAATATTTTACTATTATGCTTTGATAGATTTTTTGCAAGCATGTGTAGCTTGTTCAAAATCACTTGTTTTAGGCTTTTAGCCATAGCATCAAGGCACTAAATTATTTGATAAAATGCTTTGGTAGATATGTATGAAAAATGTGGTACCATAGACAAGGAAGTGAACTGTTTCATAAAATGCCTCAAAGAAATGTGGTCTCATGGTGATGGAATGCCATGACAATCCATATAGCAGCAAGGCAACAATATGGATTGTCATGGCATTCCATCACCATGTGACCACACTTCTTTCAAGAATTTTATCAAATAGTTCACTACCTTTTCTATGTTGTTGCTTACTATTATGCTTTGATAGATTTTTTGCAAGCATGTGTAGCTTGTTCAAAAGAACCTATTTTAGGCTTTTAGCCATA